>MU392666.1:0-131866 GCA_022578505.1 Nemania abortiva
GGGGCTAAGCTATTATATAGGAAAAATTCAACGCCAAGTGCTTAGCTAATAAGGTGGGTGCCACAGTGGCTCTGCCACCCGCACCGTCTCAATATGCTCCCTTTACGGCAGTATCGATAGGGTACATACGTGTTATTGGCAGTCCTTCCTGAATGCGCAGGTCAAAACGTTCAACGACTCGAGATATCTCCATATAGAGGGTGGGCAACGAGGCAGCTGTAGTTGATTCTAATATTATATCCGCATAGGTGGCGGGTATATATTGAGTCCATTCCGGCCGGGGACCTTAGATACTACTATAAATGTCATACGCAAGCTATTTACGGAAGGTAATAACCTATCCGGGGATACAATGAATGCGTTGTAACCGAAAGTTTTATTCTTGTCGGCTCGTCGGGTTCATATACGTTATGATCAATGGTGTACACTATGGGAGAAGGGGCGCCGAACGTACCATGCGCTCACGCGTATTTGCCCCATTGCGTTTGCCAGTTTAAATAGCTCGCTGACATAAAACTGGCATAGACTGGTATGAGCGGTGTGGCCAATATAGGAATAATATGATAATATCGAGACAAGCCTTCGGAAGGTAACGGGAGCAACGTACGGCTCATCACGTGAGATTCGGTACGCTTCGAAGTCTCGCGGCGTCACAATTGAAAACTTAGGCTCCGGGTATAAGGCGAGCGAGTGAAAGAGACAAGCAGTAAGAGACAGTCATTGAAATAAATACCACAGCTCTTATAAGAGCAGACGGCTAAAATGGAAGACCTGTAAATACATTTATTTAGGTATGTTAAAGTTTGAGGAGATGTTATGCTAAAGTATTTTGGGTGGAAAACGGATATGATGAATCGTTAACCAGATTGTTGCGGAGCAGTTTTTATTTTTTACCTCAAGCTCTCACTCTCCCCCTCCCTTAACTACGTTGCTATTCAAGCAGCATGGCGGGCACTAGATCTCTGTTGGATCATACCAGCCATCAAAATCCCATTACCACTGACGTATCTTGGTTTCATTTTCGTATCATTGCCATAATTTACTTTGAGAGCCCCAGTCCACTGGCTACATCCAACTTGGAGCGCAAGCGGACCTTTATGACCCGCCCAGCGTACCGGATTCTCACCCATTTTGAGATCCTAGACAATCTTACATTAGAACGTTGCCGGAGATTTGAAATCGTAAACATTCTGCGCTAGGGCTTTCAAAGGAATACCGAAATCTGTGCTCGTCAACACGAACGACACTTTAGAGTCTTAAAGGTCTTGGTCAAGTGGCCCTTAAAGGCGTTTTTAGACATATTACGAAGAGGGAGGAGGCTTGTAAAGATGGCTTAGCTACTAGAAATAGAGACAAAAACCCGGGCAAAATATTAGTCAAATAAAGAATAAAAATTAACGCTATTCTAAAAGCTTAGCATTTTCAATCAATATAGACCCCTTAGGGACTAGATGCCGGCACTTTCACACTACTTATATCTACCATTACTACCACCAAACCTGCGATAAAAGGGGGGACGAGGCATCTGCAAGCTTCCGATGAGTATGTAACATCTAAAGCAGTTTTCTCTATTTTTATGGTGACGCCTTCATCTGGAGCGATGGCCGCTATGCTGATTGCGGACTTATCGCGAATAAATCGCCTGAGAAGTGTGACACAGACACAATATTTTCTATACAGCACCACCTATCTGGATATGGAGGGGTTGATTTTTTTTCCGGCTGCACTTCAATAGATTATCTTTTAAACGATTTACATATCGAGGTAAGCCAAATCATTATAGTTGGCGATAGGGCTGGAGGTAATCTTGCGGTGGTTTCGCTACTACATTCCAAACTTATGTGCCGCAACTAGAGTGCCTAAATGCGTCTTACTACTGCCCTCATGGCTTGCGGCGTTCCGCTATAACGCGGACAATAATCGACACCAAGGCAAGGACGTCGTCCTAACTAATTTTATCGCGACGCGCATAACTATGCTGGTGATTGGCCTCAGGCCGAGTCTGACTCATATTATGCAGCTCAGAAAGTAGTTCTAAACACCTGTCACATTTTTTGCGAGAGCAAGGGAGGCTAAGATGTTCCGCATCCCGCAATGGGGAGACGGGGATGTGAGGGGCTGAATGGAACGTAGGAGAGGTACGTCACAAGGAAGCGATCCCTCGTAACGCGTTCCTCAGTGCTGAATTTCTAGGCTTTGGGAAGAGCACCTACAACGTTGCGGTTACGACCGGAGAACACGTGGCCAAGCATTGATTAGTATACTCATTTATTCTTCGAAATGTTACCAAACAGGACCTCAGAGGGTTCTCAAAGCGAATTCTTATTATGAGAAACTCGGGATAGCACAAAATGAAAAGTTGATAGCCCCTGGAGACCGGGAACTACCGCGGAGATGAATGTATCCTTGTTCAACGCAGTAGTACTATTTAACTGCCCATTGGGCTGCATAGGAACTCGTCTGGGGAAATGGAGATTCACGAAGATACATCCGATTCGATGAATAATGGTCTGCATCGTTTATTTTATTTGAATATGCCCAAGGATCCATATGAACATGTCGTACTACCCGAGATGCTAGGCTCCAGGATCATGGGCTGCAGTTTTAGATCGTAATTATTCCGTTCCGATTGGATAACTTCATGCTTCGATTTGAACCATTCCTCAGAGATCACATTTATGATGGTATATTAGCGGATAGTTGATCACAAGCCTCGGCGCTTTCGAGAAAAATGCCGGCAATCGCGTACGCCTTCTCGCTTTTCACAGTGCTGCCTAGTCCGAAAAGCACGGGAGATGAGCACTACGGCTAAGCGTGCATATTTGCCTTTAGCTCTGTCTCACTCTGGCTCCAGGGAGTCAGGACTACCGACCGCGTCAAGAATTGTTCGTTCCTTTCCCAGTCACCCTTGGGGCTCAATCCAACGGGCTTGATTTAAAACTTATGATCAAAGGACTGCTCAAGCGTCCCTGGAGCGATCACTTATTCTAAATGCCATGATGGATCCCGATGTTGGTCTATTCGGTCAGAACGAGGTCACCGTGAGCTGAAACGGATAGGCACAACAAGTGGTAGCCTCAAATGAAACATATGGACAGTGCGAAAGAATTCATAGGAAGTAAAGCGATGTTCATTATAGGTCAGTACTTCAACAGGAGCAGCGCTTAACGGGCCTCGTGATGGCTTAGGTGAAAGCTGTCACACTCATCTGCAGTCTAAGTTTGAAACATAAACTTGAGGTCTGTATGCGCTGGCTATACCAACTCTCAATCTGATGAGATGGGTCATAATATAGAGATCTGAAGGTATAAAATGATGTTGCTAAACTACCCCAATGCTGATCAAGATGTGTATCATCATACCCGATCTACATCCATATTCAAACACTTCGTACTCCAATACTATATTATCTATATCCATATTGTACAAGTCATCCGCAACGGTCTCGTGCATCTTGCGCTATGTCTTGGAGTCACCAACAGAACGACCAACCTTACGACCAGAACAATCAAGCTTACTACCAGAACGACCATTCCCACTACCAGAACGACCAATCCTACTACCAGAACGACCCAGCTTACGACCAGAGCAGCCAAGCCTATTACCAGAATGACCAAGCTTATGATCAGAACAACCAAGTCTATTATCAGAACTACCAAGCCTCCTACCAGAACGACCAATCCCACTACCAGAACGACCAATCCTACGACCAGATCGACCAATCCTACGACCAGAACAACCAAGCTTACCAACAGGATGCATCCAAGACCGAGTTGTACTTGAGAATATACATTTTCCGAGGCGAACCTGATTGCAGTTTTAACCGCCATGTCATCGCGGAGTTTCAATCGGTCGACGACCCCAGTTTTTACCAGTCGATCCATGTCAAGCGATTAAACAAGGAAAGCCCTTGGCGCATTGAAGTGGTAAATGGGCAGGCGGAGTGGGTATTGACCAAGAGATATATCGGCCATTGCGATGGCGGCTACTTGTGGGTCAATAAGGGCGAAGAAACGAGACCTGTGGAAATCATGACCCGGGTTGAGGTGACTAACAGGAGTGAGGTAGGTGGTTGGAACTGTCAGCACTTTTTGTTTGAAGGCTTTCAGAAACTCGTAGATGAGGGAATTGGGGATCAGGAATGGTATTATAAGCTTGAAAGAACCCTGGTGGACTGCACGTTTGATGGGGCTATTGGCTGATACAGGTCACACGGCACACTGCGAGACTAGAAGAACGAGTTCCGTGTATAGATGGAAAGACCTATTGTTTATTCACTTATGGATACAAGATTGTCACTCGATATACGGACAAAACGCCACTAAGGAGATTAGATTCTTCTATAAGTTAAATTACGTAGTGTTCTGGCGAAATGGCTGCAATGGCTTGCTATATGTGAATGAACTTTACCATTCATGATTGGATGTAGGTTACGTAATTGTGGTAGTGGCCCAGCCCTACGGGTACGACTATTTGGACTCCCTGCAGCCATCTTACATATTTGCTTCACTTAGCACAGTATGCTTTCGAAATGGATCTGCACACTCGACACTTTAGCTTGATGTCACACGCACAGTCTTCCTTACCTAGTAAGGCTAGTTCCTCGTATGTGCTGCGCGCTTAGACTGAGACCCTCTGAGACCATCTGGGACTAGAAGACCCGGAGAGGGGTTATTGGGCAAATAATCAAGACAAGAAGGCCTTAGTCTTGCAGGTCAAAGGCCCTATCGGGACCGAGCCTGTATTAGGATGTCACCTAGGTCTCTGCCTAAAAAATGGGGAGATCGGGACCCTTAGGACTCTGGAGCTCTGTTAGCTGAATTAAGCCTGGTTCCAGGCTTAAGAATTCAAGTCCTTGTTGCGAGTCACTCGAAGCTATTTACACGTCCATGTGCCTTTAGGATTCTTTCGGGTGCGGCCTATCCCTTTGCATGACAAGTAGTTGACATTTGACTGGCATTCTATTATTAAATCTTAGGAGAGCGTGAGGACAAACTGTACGAGGATATACTCAAGATCATAGCGCTTAGGAAAAAGAGACGGAACGCTACGGCCCAGTGTCTCCCAGTCTATGTTGTCTAATCCACGAAGCGTGAAGACGTAATCCCAATACTCCGGGTACCATCCTGCATACTCCCAGTCCAAAAGTGCGACGATCTTGCCATCGCGTACGATAATGTTTCGGCCGGCAATATCACTGTGTGTGAACACAATAGGGAAATCTTCTCTCAGCTGGGTCGTGATCTCATACCAGTATGTTGATTGAGAATCCAGCCGCATCGGCGGTTTCACGAGCCAGTCGTGAAATTCCGCGATAGTGGCGAAAGGCCCGTGCGACGACCGCGGCATTATACTCGGGATTACAGCGCCCTGGCCATCCAAGCGTCCGATTTGGGTTCCTTTCAAGGCACGTAGCTGCGCAATGTAGCCACGAAGTTGGTCTAGGATATCCAGACGTTGTTCGGGAGTAAGGACGAGCCACGCCTGTCGCAATGTCTGCCCTTCAATATACTCCATGGTGATGCGGTCCCAATCGCTGCTGAATACCTCGGGCACTGGAATAGTCGTGTTGGCCTTGATAAAACGCAGTACTGTCGCCTCATTTGGGTGGTCAGTCCTGCCCATGCCATCAGAATGTGTAGTAAACTTCGTGACTTTGTTGTCGTGGAGCACCACAAAGCGACAATTAGATCGATAGATGATTTTGCCTTCGGGATAAGGAGCTGGCTGTCGTGGAGGTGGAGGCGAATCACCATAAAGTAATAGCTGGCGAACCTGCAGCATTCTTTGTTCTAATAGATTCAAACGAACAGGAGCAGATGGTATGTGACTGGGCAGCGGCGGAATAACCAACGAGCTCGCTAGGCCTGGATGGCGATTGAGAAAGTCTTCGGCAAAATCTGGGTCAAGTGTTGCCTCCACGCCGCTGTCGTGTTTGAGAAGGTTCTGTGCATACCAATATATCAGATCCTTACGCACTACAGTCCCAAATGATGTTTCCTTTTCTACCCAGGTAACGATTTGACTTTCTTGTTTCGCCGACGGCTGCTGGTGTCCCATAATAATAAACCATGTGTAATCGTTCTCGGTGTAGGCAAGTCAATTTGTTGGCTTGTAGACGGACTCATTCGTGGGAGGTTACAAGGAGGCGTAAACGGAAGGGAACCCGGCGGCTAAGGGGGAGGGCGGTCAGGGGCTGCAGAATACATGGGGCTGGTGCACTGCTACGATGAGTCAGCAGACCTCTTGTGAGCTCCGTATCAATAGAAGCTCAGAGCCTTCGCCGTAATTCTTCCTCCTAGCGTTTTGAGCATGATCAGGCTTCGTAGTCGGGAGTTATTCGAGTACGAAGATACGACTCTTGAGTGACAAAGGGTCGACCATGTGCCCCAAGCCAATGATTGAGATAGGGCATCGGGTGTTGGCCCGTTGCTGTCACGCGCCTCAAGCCAAAATATAGGACAGGGACTTCAAAGGATGCTAGAACATAGCCAACATCACTCACCTCATCCCTTGCTTCTAACCGAACCTACTGAGTGGCACGAAGGCTATTGGAGGAAGACTAGGGGCCTAATGACGTGAGGTTTCAGTCGGAATGACTAAACTGGAATGGGGGCGTACAAGATCTCCCTAGCTAAAAATAGGGGGTATTATTAAACTATTACCCTTTATTAATGAGTCCGTGTGTCGCGCATCTCCGGCGCCGGCCAAGTTAAGGGCTTTGGACATTTTCTCCAAGCCATCGCGCCACAACCTGTGTATTCACTATCTGTTTGTAAATAAAAGGCTTTATCTGAGCTAGAAGCTGTCGTGGGAGTGCGGCTGGAGTGTCATCAGATGTTGGGAATCTCAACAATACAGAAGGTCGGAGTGTTGCTGCCAAATGGTATCGCGGAGGGAATACGGAATCGAGGTAATTGGGCTTGGTAATGCAAATGGAGATCCAGGCAATGCTACAGTGAATCTGCCGTGGCGTACGTCGACTATCCCCGAGACATTACGGCAGAGTGATAGCCTAGGCTTTAAGGAGGATGATTTATGAGATGTCATTCTAGCTAGAGTATTGGCTTTTTGGCACCTAATCTCAATCAAGAACGTGTACCAACCAAGATAATAGATAATATAGTCAACACCAAATATTAAGCGGCTCCAGATATTCTTTAAAAATTAAAGAAAGTATAATACGAAAAGAATAACTAAAAATGACTCTAGAATAAGTATCCTGATCCGATAGTAGAAATAGCTGCTATCTCTTCTTGCGAATGGTCTACTGACTGGAATAGCGCCTTGCGCGCCAAACCACGTGCCGTCGGCTACACATAAAGTGAGCTTCTATAGAGATCATCTTAGCATAGTGTAGTCAGTCTACCTAGAACCATCTTGAGATAACTAGTGGATTATTAATATTGTAGGAATTAAGGTATAGAAGGGGACCAGCCTTTTGAACCCCTCCCAAAGTTTACGGTTATAACAGATTATTATTATGGCCCTCCCATTCATATTCACATAGAAACAAGCTTGTTTAAACGTAGCCACATCGTACATATAGATATGTAGACAGGTAGATATATCACTGCAGCTTTCAGAATCGAACCTGGTATCTTTTGCGAAATTAATTGTACTTACGTTGCATCGATTCCACTCACTAGTAATCCGGCGCTTCACAATTTAATACTACCCTCAGGCTACTTCCACACTAGATATTTTTTATAACCGAGACGTCTAGATTAATTCAACTCTGGTTGAGACTACTCTGGTCGCCGCGTATCCACCTCGCTTTCTCCTGCTTGGACCATCGCCGGTCCACAATCGATAGTAGTATGGCTCAACAGGGTTAGGACATTCGGGAATTTTAAAGACTTACGTAAGACACAGCAGGCTGACTTGGCTTATCTAGGTTAGACCATGTAAGTTTACCGACTGGAACTTTACCATATTAAGGATAATTAACTCGAGACTTGCTAAATAGAGCCGCGTTTTCGCCTCAACGCCGCCATCTCAACTACGAGCAAAATTCCCCACTGCAGACGACCGCTCGAATTGTCGTTGGCTACCGACGAGCAGAGACGTCTAAGGATGCCGACCAAGAGGAAGCGCCAGCGCAATGCGCAATCCAATCTACCCAACAAGAAGAGCGCCGTCAATACGACCCTGCCACTATCCCCGTCTCCTGATGGAGCCTCATCACTTAAGCCGACGGTCCAGCTAGAGCCCAGAAGCTTAGCAAGCGTCGTGTCCGAAGAAGAGATAGAGATCACGGTTGAAACGTTGGATTCGCTCGCTCAGCACCCCGTTCTCATCAAGTCCAAGGCCTGCCGGAACTTGCGCACAGCTGTGTACGGATTCAAACAAGCGTGCACGACGGGTATGAACACAATTGGTGAGGCTCAAGCAATATTATCTATCAATTGGCTTGTGTCATACACTGATAACGGGACTAGCCGAGACAAATCTCACTTCTCGCGTATCGGCTGCTCTTGTAGATGGCAAATACGTCGATGCCATCGTTCTGTTGGCCGAGATGCGGATACGAAATCAAGCGCCGAAACTAGGCGCCCTTTGCCGATGGGTACGAGACCTCGATGTGGTCAGCGGGCTTTCGAGCGAAACACCGGATATCCGAACCGAGACACAACTTGAATTACTGAGGGTAATGGATATGATATTAAGGGTTACTGGGCCGGTTGACGAGGTGTCGGAGGTGCCAATATTTCTTCCGGGTCCGTTAGCACTGCAACCGATCTGGGACAACGGGGATAAAACGCCGAGACCGCTTGTTCGGGAGGGTGTATTGAATAAGACTATTTTTAAGACTTGTTCCGGGGATATCAAGGACAGCTTTAAGATCCTTGAGACGACAGCAGGCCCTGAGCGGAAGCCGCCGAATTTACACCCTGCCGTTCTATATCTTAGTAACGAGAACGCGGTGCCACTAGACCCATCAGGGCCAACGACCACACTCCACCAACACCCGACCGTCCCTGGATTATCTCTGATAAAGAATGTGCTGACACAGAATGAATGCATGTCTATTGTCGCGGCGATGGAATCCATAGGCTTTCTGCCTGATTGCCCCCTCCGTGATGATGGCTCCGCTTCTAGCATACTTGCCCACAACGTATACTGGGTTGTGGATAAAGCTTTCCACGATGCTCTATGGGGGCGAGTGTCCGCGCATATCCCATCACATGTTGGGGGGCGGGAGGCTCGGGGTATCAACAGGCGATTCAGAGTTTATCGCTACGTCCCCGGCGCGGAGTATCGGTGCCACTTCGATGGTGGCTGGCCGCCATCAGGGGTTGACCCTAAGACGGGTGCCTACGTCTACGATGCTTCGCCTGCTGACGCGAAGCAGTCGAGTTTATTCACCTTCCTAGTCTACCTAAATGACGAGTTTGAGGGAGGCGAGACCACGTTCTTTACGCCTAGCATTAGAGAAGGCGTCATGAACGCCCATCCTGTCCGACCCACAATGGGATCGGTAGCACTCTTTCCCCATGGCGACGCAAAGGGCGCATTGCTGCATGAAGGAACTGGTGTCAAGAGTGGCGCAAAGTATATCATACGAACTGATGTAGAGTTCGATGTGGGGCTTGGGCGACCCTAATGGGCGTCAAATTAAAATCTAACGTGAAGAAGAATGAACAGGCTCCCATCGCTTCAAACTAGGGTTACTTGAATACCGCCGTGAACTTATGTTAAACCTTCACAGCTTTAGACACTTGGAATCCATATCTCTTGAATTGTTAGATTGTTGAATTCATAACCAAAGTAGTGGGAATGACCGCCCTTGCCAGCTCCCAGAAGCGTGTAATTTAGACACATCAGTACTAGCTTCAGAGCTTTCGGTTCTCCAGACACAAGGGAGCCAGCTGACTTAGCCCTTTGATTTTGAAAAAGGATATGTCTCGGTTTTCTCATTGAGGTAGCCCTCAGCTAAAATGCGCGGACAACCTATTACAGACTCATTATAGCGTAATGACTCATCAAGCAATCGATCTATGCGGGTTTCTCCCTCTCGATATCCTATAAGTGACTAAGTCCCTTGCTGTCACAATTATATACTCGGGTTATGTACTGGACTTAGCGAGCCAACCAGGAGTATGCGTTAGCTCCAATTTTATAACCTTTGACCATTGTTGCAGACAGTCATGGTGTTCTAAAGAACTTATCTGGAGAAGAAGTATTTATATCTTGACATTGTTATGGCCTATCCACAAGAGCGGTAATGGTCAAGTTCACTGCTTTGATAGCGTTCTACTTTATAGCATCACGGCTCCATTCCACGACAAAACTCTACCACTCGTTTTAATCACCTTCTAGCTTAAACGTCTACTCTGCTAAATCAAGAATTTTTTCATGCTAGTCTTCCCTTCAAGGTGGCATTGGCACCCTAGGTGCCGGCCTACACATCCTCTGCGAGTCTAATATTTGACAGGCGGAGAGCACGGCCAAATAAGACTAACACAAAGTCCCTGCCACGAAAACTGTAACCCCAAGTGTGAACCAGCCAAGGCGATATTACATAAAGCTACAGATTTACAACGTTTTTCTTTGCAAGTAACTGGCGAAGAGGTATCTACCTGGGCTGTGCGCTTTTACTGAGCCTGAAGTAGTCCCACATGTAGCAGTGTTGAAGATGACTACAAGCTCCCGGGTGTTAGTTACAGCGCTAATCAATCATTGTAATGTTAAACTTTTTTACGTGTCAACTTTTAATAACAAAAGCAAAAATCTCCGGCCGTATAGTCCTTATTTTTTTTTTTTCCAAATAAAAAATCTTGCCTACCTCAACTTAGTTTGGATTCATCCCTTGCAGGGGCTTGGGGCCCTTGGGGCCCTTGCGGCTATGGTGAACCAATAGCTACAGTTTCCCCGATACTACTATCTTGCGATCAATAGGCGCATAAAGCCGTATTAGTTGCTATCGAAGTGTGATATTCATATCAGATAGAGGCGCAGCATGTCTTGTTAAGGGCTATGATCGTATTCCTCGCCCATCTTCTTGATTAAGTACGGAATACCTCTTTTCAACCGCATCTCGACGCACAAAGTTATTGCCACCTCTCGCGTATCTTGCAATTTCTTGATACTCTACTTGAGTTTAACTTTTATGACATTAACTAGTCCATGATGTCTATGTGGTTCCTCCTGCCCGATTTCACCTTCACCACTGAAGGGCCTCTCCGCCTTGGCATGGTAATCCCACACTGGTCCTCCCCCACCACTGTCCTTGCAGATTTGGGCTCGAACACAAGTGGAATCAAGCTACCGCCCCGGGCCACCACTGTTGAGCCAAATTACTTCCACACCCGCTCAGAGTCACGGTCCAATAATCTTAGTATATGGCTTAAGTTTGAAAGCCTAGCATCTGCTTCAGCTGGCAACAACTACAGCAAGAAGAATATTGTTGAGTATAGCAAAGCAGATCACGAAACGCATACTTTCAAGGATCCGTTGGCACCTGAAATAGTTGCTGCTATTACCAACTTCCCTACAGTGCGCGCCCATATTGAATCAGGCATGTTCGGCAAGCGACCGTTCTATATTGTGACAGGTGTACGCATTGCTACGTCGCCGTTCAAAGTAACGAAAGAAAGAAACTCGAGCCCTACGTTAGAAGCCGAGAGATCCGGTGCATCTACAGGCACAAAACCTACTATGGCGGTTGGTGGTAAAGTAGGGCGCGGTAGCCAAAGCACAGTTGCCGATTCGTACGACAGAGTCCCTGACATTGTCTTCGCATATCAGCTACATGTTGTCCGAACCCGCAGAGCAGGATTTGAAACAAGGCTATATAGTCACCGGAAAGCATTTTTCATAGGTGCCTCAGGTAAAAAGGAGGAGCTAATCTTCGTTGAAGGATCAACAAACGAGATTGACGGCGACCTAGAGGAAAATGTCAAGTATGAGACTGAAAGGATAGGTGAAGAGATCTGCGTCTATCCGGTAAAGTAGTAGTTCATAGTAGGGATGTTACGGGTACACAAAAGGGAGAGAAAAAGAAAGAGCTAAGCAAGGAGGGGCCCTGAAGGCAAGAGGTCGAAGGCGGACACCATCCGCGACGTCTCGGCTTGGTAATGTCTTCTCGTGGGCATGCTTTTTTCGACCGCACCGAATAATAGCGATTTGCTATTTTCTGGCGTATGGGAACGTGTTGTTCCCATCATCTAGATACCATCTTTTCGTTGGGTGCGTTAATTATAGACTATAAGAAATATTGGCTATTCGCTTTTTCATTTCAAGATTTCTTGTATGTGTCTACGTCTTCGCTTAATCCCCTCTCAACCCGTGCCTTTTAGATAAAACAACAGTTTCAACCTTGATCATCTGATATAAGCCGACACGTTCGAAAACCAAGTTATGAGCACAATCTACCCGGCGTAGTAGCAAGCGAGCTTTGCTGGGTAGGTCTTCATCTCTACTGAATGTCACCATCTCAAAACACCAAGTTCTATCCAAATTGATCTATAAGGCGCCCTAATCCACAGCAAGGCCAATAAAGACGTCTAGCGTTGTACGTAAAGGCCTCTCTACTCTCCTTTTATAGTTAGGATACACTATACCGCTATTCACGTATAATCACAAATTCTTCTAACGCCTCATCGGTGGACGAGCCTTTTCACCTCATTATGACTCTTAGTGCACAAACCAGTTCTCTAGATTATCAAGTGATGGGATTACGGGGGCTATCTTTCTTCAGCAAGAGTTCCTTGTTAGGCAATACAAATGATAAGCTGCGAGATCTGTGTCTCCATAGGACCATAGTTTGATTGTCTCTAATCCCTTGACATATCTAACTCTCCGCATGCACCAGTCAGTACCGTACCTTGCGAATCATGAGATCCTCGCCCCGTGCTGGTGACCCGGATATACCAATGGCGGTCTCGCATAGTCCCCGGGCCCATCTGTGAGCCCTCCATAGTGGAGCTTATCATACAACCCCGGTATCGACCTAACATCAGCGTACATCCACCCCGTGTATTCACGCGTGCACCCCTCTACTACCGGAAAGTTCATTCTGCCATTCCCATACTGATCGCAATTCGCATCTAATAGAATCATGGCTACTATGGGTTCTTGGCCCTGCCTCCCAGCCTCGACCCAGTGCTCCCACTTTCGAAACGTCTCGAGGCACGTATCGTCGACGAGAACGCAGAAATTGAAGCGGGGTAGGTGGCCGGTGGCTGGGTGCTCTGCACCACGGCCATCTCGCTCGATGCTACGGCCTCGACACCACTGGTCAAACCGCTGTCGATACTCCTTTTTCCTACCGGCGTTCGTAGGCGACGAAGCTGCTTGCGCGGACGCACTCTCCGCGACGGGATCCTCGATTATAGTCCAAGTAAGATATTGCTCAAGAAGTTCCCGCTGGCCCCGTTCAGCCAGTTTGTCGCTGACGGCATTTCTCATTTGCACCAGGTACCGGTCCCATGACGTTTCGTCGCTAGAGACGCAGCGGTAGATGATGAAGCCCCATGTGTGAAAGCCGGTCGATTGCATGTTCATGATGGTGTCACTGAAGGGTATGTCGCCGCGATTGGAGAGGCCCACCCGAGCGATTGAGGACAGCGTCGGCGCCTGGGTCGGATCTGACTCGGCCATGATGGCAGAACGGTGGCAGCGATGTTGTTTTGGTTGGATTAGAATTAGATTCTGAAAGTTAGGAAGCTGCAACGATGGAAATGGTGCGGTCTGAACATAATTGCATGTAGCGCCACTCCCCGTTATTTATAGCTGAGACCGGTGAGATTTGTCTTTGCTTGCCTAACCGGAGTTCTTATAGGAGGGTGACGTGATGATTGTCCTACCGTGTTTGCTTGAGACGTTTTGCTAGACGTAAATGTTGCAGTTTTTATATACTGCGCTTGCCTTACCATGTATCTTAGTAAGCTTTCTAGTGATTGCAAGAACTTAGAGTCAGCAATCTCGAATTTGTCGATCTGACTATTGTTTTTATGACCTCTGTCAGGCATTGCTATGGTGACATTGCTATGGTGAGTGTATTGTTGTTGTTGGGGAGTATGGAAGACTGCGCTGTGGCCACTGTATACCACCTAGATACACTGTGTCTGACACTTCACGTTCTGTCTAGAAGTGCTCCACATATTATACAAGTTGGGTATGGCTTGGGTCAATCAGCGGGAGTGTGAGTGGTGGCTTTGCCAAAGGAGGCTAGTCTCACCGATCAATAAAGTTGAGGCGCTATTTTATATTAGCTGTATCTATCTAATGGAGTCTGATAGAGGAATAGTATGAGCCACAGTAGCGTTGGGTCTTCTAGGTACCTACTCTTAGATAACCTGATAGTTTTTCTTACTGTGTAGGTATGGAGAGGTAATGGACAGTGATCATAATACCCCTCCGTGTGCCTACAGTGTCAATCATTCCATCCCTCCTACAACACTACCTCTCAAAGCGACTACTCTGTGAAATACTCCACCTCTTCTCTTCTACGACATCAAATACCGCTTACACGTGTACCTTTATACAGAATTCCACATGTGGCACTGAGATTCCTTGAAGTAGTTTAGGCGGTGCCTCTCCCATAATGCTACAAGTGCTCCGGAGAGTCGGCCGGCGGATCCAACAGCCATTTAAAGTCTTGACCTAGTCTTCACCGTCCAAGCTCAAAGCTAAGGTATATTCGGATCTTCTGGAGTGAGTTCACGTACGAATTAAGGTCGCTCAATAACGACTGCAGAGCCGCCGATACTGCCTTCATATTCGCGGGCGTCCGGCCGGCCAGCCAGCCTGCTGTGCCCGGCCGCAGGACGAAGCGTGACCAAAAAGCGGCCTGATAGCTTGTAAGCAGGGGTCAATCTGATACCCAAGCAGTCGGGATCCAATTGGTACTTGCTCTAAGGCTAAAAGGGCCTGATTTTTTCAAGTCCAACGGACGTCGGTGGTATCACTAGTAAAGAATCATAGGGGCTCTAAAACAAATAACCTCCTATCACCTTACTTCAAAGTCCCCAATTAGATAAGTGAAGAAACCTAGTTCTACGTTCAGTTATACTTGGCAAAGTCGGCCATCCGCCGCAACCCCCAAAGCTTCACTTCCCACAGCAGTCTTACCCCAAAACACATTGCCTGGGTCGTATTCCCTCTTTATGGCTAGTAATTTTGGGTAGTTATGGCCATAGAACGTTTGCTGCCAGTTTGCCTGTTCAAAATTCGCTTCATTAAGGTACGCTCCCCCTCCCGGAGTTAGTTTCTCCAATGGCGGGCTCAGGACATCATTCACTACCCGTTGCGCCGCGATATTAGCAGTGTAATTGGTGTGGTCGTATTGTCTATCATATATAAAGGTCAGTGAGCCCTGGCTGTAACAACTGTTTTCGTGGAACAAAAGGATTATACCAACTCACAGCCCATAGAACGCTAAAAATATCGAGTCGCGCCATGCGGGGTGAACGGCGTTGGGAAAGGCCGGGGGTCTGCTGACGTCCATCGTGACTCCGGCAAAAGCGGCTAAGTTTTGGGTCATTGACCGGATAGCGCCAACTAAAGACGAGGCGGAGCCATCAGTTGCCACAAGCGATCGAGGTATGATACGACCGCCGAGATTAATGGCCGATATATTCATAGTTGGGTTGAGAGTGTTGTAGGCATCCTGGAATGTTGGAAAATCTTGTTGCGTAAAATCTATGCGGCACCCTGTTAGCGGCCCCATTTATAGAATATGTAGGAAATATGTGGGAAATTTGGACATACCATACTGAATACCATTATCGTCAAGGGCTTGGAGCGTTGGCTGTAAGATATGTGTGAGATTTGCAGCAGTCCCATTGGGGAAATAGGTCTGCGGCATCGAGAAGACATTCCCGGGGACGACCACCCAGTATAAGGTAGCCCCAGCCTCGACCGCTGCTGGGAGATTCATCACGAAGGCCTTCAAAATGTCCCAGAAAGTCTCAGTAGCTTCCGTAAAGCTCAGAGTAACAGCCCCAGTTGGCATGTTCTTATGCAACTTGATAGTCATCGAAAGCACCGCACCGTATGTACCTCCACCCCCACCGGACAGCGCCCAGTACAAGTCCCGGTTTCGAGATGGCGTTGCAGTCAGGAGCGTACCATCGGCTATGACAACTTCCCATTCTAAAACCTGATCAGAACCGAGGCCAAATTTGGATGCGAGAGGGCTAGTCCCGCCACCCTGCGAGTAACCACCAGCGATGCCAACAGTTTCGCAGTTCCCTTCAACCACAACGTAACCCTGGGCCCTCGCTGCCCGCTGAGCTTCGCCTGCCACAACCCCGGCACCAATTTTCATCGCCTTCCCGTTGTATGATGGGGAGCTGTAATCAAAGATATCTGTGCCCTTGATGTAGTGCGTCCATAGGGCTAGAGCGCCGGCGCCCGTCGATTTGCCTAGATAGTCATGTCCTGTATCTCGTATGACAAGGCGAATGTTGCGTGCCTTTGCAAATGCTATCGTCTTCTTATAGTCGGCCGCGTCAGACGCATTGACTGCATAGCGCACGTAGGCGCCTATCTGGCATGGAGCCTCCCGAGGCGTGAAAGGGTCACAGCTCATATTCGCGAAAAAGGCTGCCATGGGGGAATGCGCGGTTTTTTCGTGAAGTTTAGGGCGAAGCCAGTTAGCTTGAATATCGGCACACTTCTCGGCATCGTAGGAGACACCGGGGAAAGTATCATGACATGGACTCGCAAGGGGTACCGTGGCTATGAGAGCACCATGGACAGACTGGTTGAATGCTGCCCAGTCGGCAGAAGATGGCCAACACTCATCGCCGGGGAAGCAGCGGCACCGTGTGCCAGGGGACTGTAAAAAGACCTGCCATGCTATAGCAGCAATAATTGCTAGAACCGACGTCCATTTGATCGTTTGTACACGAGCCTCGGAGAGGAAGTTATTAGGCATTGTGTAAAATTGATGATCGCTAGGCGCTGTTTAATATGCCAGAGGTAGCTTAAACTTGAATGAAGGGATTAACGCGATAGAGGAAGAGTTTTCAATCCCTGACCTTGGGCTCTAGAATAATTAAAGCCTTAACTTTTGACGAAAGGACGAGGAGACCGGCCGCCGGCCAATTATATACAGTAAAATTACCGGGAATCAGATGCCATTACCAACAGGTAAAGGGACACAGGACCATATTATGGGCCGTAGTTAAGCGCTTTGTCAGCCTGCTTATGTCAGGTGACATGAACTAATAGTCAAGATAGGTACGGATGCATGTCCTGACGTTACTATTTTGCAGCCGCTCGAACAAGTAAAACGGGAAGACAGGATTATAAACATCTACCTACGTCATGTGAATATAGACCGCGTACATTGAGACTCTCATAATATAACGTTCCGGCTTGAAGGACTTCATTTGTAAATGAATTAAATGATTGGTGAGAGATATTCACACGTACCAGAGTTCTTAGAGGGCCTCAAACGGGAAACGACAGGCTAGAAGACATTCAATCTAGTCAGTTAATAAGTTTTAATCATTTTCGATAATAACAGTCTGGTACTCTCATACGCTTTGAAACCAGTTCTTCCAATTTGAAGCTTGAGAGCTCACGCGTCAGGTCTAGGTAGAAAGTCTAATAGGGGCCCGGCCGCGAAATATCTCTCAAGAAGCGTAGTCGTCAAGCCACTGGGGAGCCAGCTTATTACAGGCATGAGCAATCTCATCCACCACGTCTCCATCGCTTCATATCGCGTAGCGAAGTTTGACAGCGTAACAGTAAGCTTAGCACGAGGCCGCTGCCTTTCTTCGTACTTGTTGAAGACTTCTGTGATCTCTTTTGTATCTGGTACCGGATGCTGTTTGAGAAGTGCCACCATTTCGTTCATGAGATGACAAACACCCTCAACATGGTTGTTTGCACCTAGTCCGGGGTTGATTGTAGCCTATACGGAATTACATCTTTTAGTTCTGAATTTGTTTATGAGCTCGCAGTGTGGAACGCTCCCTTACCTTCGACACAGAATCACCTATAAGTACGACCCGGCCTCCATTGTTCCACGACCCCTTGATTATACCCTCTTCCATTGGAAACATAGCGGCCTTGATTTTGCTATTCCATAGGTCTCGAAAGGTGTAGCCTGAGCCGAGATTTAAGTGACCGAACTTTTGAATCGTCGCTTCTGTGTCTTTCTCGGAATATTTAGGGCAGTCTGGGATGCAGGTAGTTTTATCCTCCTTTACAAAGAGGAACCAGAAAACCAGCCCCTTTACCCCTGTTGCAGCGATACCTGAAACGCCCTTGCGACATACAACATGCACCGTCCCATCCGGCATAAAGGGAATCTGGGTGGCGAGGTTGGTATTCTGTGACGTAGCGAATATCACTCTGTAGCCTGCCGTAAACGCTTCGTGCATATATATTAGCACTAGAACATGTCAAGGGATCCGGGACTTACGACTCATCAGATTCTTAGCTCGCGCGGGATCCGTATCAGTAGCAGCTTGGGACAGCAATTGTCGAACAGTGCTATAAACTCCATCCGCGCCAACAAGAACTATGTATAGCGCCGTCAGCATTGTTCTAGTTATCAAAGCAGGCCTTATCGAGCGTTATATTACGACTTGACTATTAACCAAATGCTGCTAGAAACGTTTCAAGCACGATGATTAATACATATTTAAATACGTACTGCTTCCTTCATATCGATCGCCATTATCGGCGGATACAATTACGCCGTGATTGGTTTCCTCGAATGACTGTACACCAACGTGAGCGTGAACCTTTGACTTATCCCGGAGATTGTCATAAAGGGTCTGCTGGTGGAAGCGCCTTTCCATGAATCGGAACGGTCGCTGTGTCTTGACACTAATACCTTTCAAAACACCGCCGTCTTCAAAACGGTAACCGCTTCCATCGAAATTAAGCCGGTTAAGCAAAGGCATGGTTGCCGCATTGAAAAGGTCAAGCACTCCGAGCTGCTCGTACACCCTCGAATTGTGGCATAGCATAGAGATGGACGCGCCAAGATCCGGCGCAATCTGTTTCTTCTCAAGCAGGATGAAATCGATACCAGCACGCTCCAAGGCATTGGCCAGTGTCAGGCCAATGACGCCGCCCCCAGCAATGATAACCTTGAAGTTGTTTGTTTCGGTCATGGCGATAATCAATAGCGTGAGTATGCGAATTTAATCACAGTGCAATGAGCTTTTGTGAAATGGTAAGATCATCTACCGGCCGAATTAAACCGTCTACCTCGCTTAAAGATGATTACCAATATGCACAAGATGGGCCTCGTCAGATCATAGATGCAATAAGGGTAAAATACCTAACCCGTCTAGTCTAGCTCTCATGATGGTCGGAAGGATGGCGGGCCAAGAATGCCTGGCTATGTGGCACAGAGCGGCGCAGCTTTTGAATCCTACCCACCGGCGACTTACTGTAGATAGAGGTCCGCTTACAGGTATGGTAGCATTATGCCCACCTAATCAGTCGCATCTCAACATGGACCAAGTCTTGGGGCTCCGACATAGGCGCCAAACGTTGAACGTTGTACTGCGGGTTCTGAATCCGCCGATAGAGCAATCCCAAAGAAAAATATACACTTGTATATAAACTCCTAATTGAAGACTACGAAATATGCGGAAAGCGGCCCAAAATTAAGTGATCTCTCGGGATACGATAGAGACCACCACACGGGCGACACGAAGGTAGGCGCTGCATCCAGGGGGACAGTCTGGTTCGGGTGGCTTGGGGGGTAGTGCAGCTAGATTTAACCGCTTTGGGGGTTGGAATGACAAGGATGGTTACAGTGACCACAGTGGACAAGGGATTACAACGCCGTATGTTGAACCGAAGCATGCAATCCTCTGAGTTGGCGGATGCCAGTAGAGCGCGCGATGCTTTGTGTGAGAAAGAAACATCCTGTGTACAAATATGCAGCCCGACTAAATTGTTGACGATTAGAATGTCTGCACGATGTGGTATTGGCTCGGGGGTGAACCATAACCCGAGATCGAATTGACTCGCTGGCTATATTGAGAAAAGATGTTTCTGTCAGAATGGCGGGGAATTTTGCGTAGAAAGTGCCAGCTTGTTACACGCAGAGACGGGTCGCTTAATAATGGCCTCACCCTAGAGCTAAATCTTATAGGTAGATTATAACTAGATGCTAATACTATTAGGGGAGTATATCATCCATGTCATACCAAATAAGAGGAAGAATTTCCTATCTAGGCACGGCTGCAGGTGAGGGCGCTTCAGCTAAACTAAGTCTACATATCTAATTCACTACGTACCCGATTCAGAAATATGCGTTGTGACGTACAGTCGAGATAGATTCCCCAAGGCGTACCTAGTACCATAGCTTCTAGAATTTGGCTGCTTCGTTTGGGCGCCCATACAGGACACTACCTCTGTAGCCATTTATATTTATAGGTAGCTTATGGCCCCCAATTCAATAGGGTTGCACAAAATTCAAACCGCCCCCTCAACCCCAGTGATAAATGTCAAATGATACCCCATAGGCATCAGTACACCGCCATTGTGCTCCTAACCAACTCCTCCGATACTCGATGCTATATTATGTAACGTCCTAGGTGGCGAGCTACTGGCTGGTACCCATCCGCTCGAGGTGTGTTCTCTGTACAGCCTCTGCGACTCTAGTAGTATATTTCTCGGCATGGAGGTTAAACTGTGTCAGGCTGCGACTCATTGTTGATTTATTGGTCCGCCGATCGTATTCCCGCAGGCATTTTGGAAACCGCACGACGTCAGACTCAAGGCACCCTCTTCTATAAATTGATAAGGATAACGCGAAAACTTAGCAATTCCCCGCAGCTTTCTTTACTCATAATCATGTAGTGCCCGCTATGAGACCGGAGAACCACTTGAGCTAGAATGGCTTTGACTCGGATCTCAACTCCCTGGGCTCAAGCAGAGGACTGGGATGAATATCGATCAATCATCACAGACTTGTACGTAAAGCAAGAGAGGAAGATGCGAGACGTAATGCGAATTATGACAGAGGAGTATGGTTTTTATGCTACGTAAGTTCCGAGCAATTGCATCTTGATGAGAGTTGGATTCTTACGCAGCTACCTCCAGGCGAAGGATGTACAAGACGCGTTTCAAGAAATGGGGCTTAGCGAAGAACATCAACTCGAAGCCAGCATGTCTGAACAATGTTCGCCCAGCACACGCAAGCGGGCACATCGCCACCACGACTGGGACTTATCCAAAGGGTGGTTTCAGACAAATCACGAACTACGATTCCGTGCCTATTCTTCAAGATCTATGCACACCATCAGCAGTCTTGATAATGGCACCACCCGACTGCTACAAATTTGCCGAGGCCACATTTCATTCTACGCAGGTGTATTTCAATAGTGTCGGGTTTCAAAGTCTAGGATTATCCGCCTCAGAAAAACGGCTAGAAACAGCTACCGCATGCGCTGAATGGCTCGACCGTGTGATAACTGCGAAGACCCTATTGACATTAGGTTATTTTCGGCACGCCGTCAAGTTAATCGATATATGCTGCCATCAGTACAGGTCCCTACTCGTTTCACAAGACTCGTCACTGATGGCGGTTACTATTAATAGTGTCCTGAAGGTTTTGCGATACTGGCCTGGTCTTGCAAAAGTCTTTCTCGATTTTATCTGCAAGATGTCTCAGACCGTTCTTGGGACGTATCATCCGCTGAGTATGGTATTCCAAAAACTCGAGGAGGCGGGTATGGGTCATCTGGCATATTGCCTCTATACGACACTTCGACAATTTCTAGGCGGCATAGTCCATATTATGCCACATCCTATGATGGAGTCATACGGCGACTTCATTGGCGATATGGTTCATGGCAAGGTTCACGACGCAAACACTATGCAAGTCGAGCTTCAGTCTCTCCAGGATCGTCTCCAACACCACACCCAGAGGTACCTAACAAGGCGCTCCGATTCCCCTGAAAATACTGCAGCAATACAGTGCCGCATTGCCTCGCTACATTATTATGGGAAGCGCTACGAAGATGCCACTAAATGGGCATTGAGATTGTTGAATGAATCACTATTTAACGCTCACGTTGCAACGGGATGTTATGACATCCTACACGATATCGCAGTAGCCGAGAACAAGTCTGATTTGGCTCTCGAGAATGTACGGAAAGCGGTGGAAACCTCTGTGGAAGCATATGGACATGTCCATTGTTCAACTGTCCGCAAAGTTGCGCGTTTGGACTCCTGTCTACGAAGAATGGGTCGCCTGCAAGAAGCTGATAAAGTCAAGTCGGACTTCGAGGTACAGTTGACACGGATATGCGAGGACACCCGGGGGTTGCGGCTCTAATTAAGTTACTCTAGACATCTCGTAAAGTAATAAAGTAGCGGTTATTACTATGCTATACCAATAAAATGAGTGGGTTTGGTTTGCGCTGAGGCTAAGGGTCCCAGAGTTGGCTAATCGGTATAACTTTACTTGCCCCCTTTTCCCGCAACTGAGTTGTAAAATGAAACAGTACTTCGCTTTCTAGTATAAAGCAGCAGAAACCTATGACAAGGGTTAAGATTGAAAGCGGTTATTAAGTAGGTATTTCATAGAATAGAATTGATATGCGATTAGTCATCGATTAATTGTTATTGGAATTGATTAAGTGCTCAAGGATCGAATTTTGTTGAGCTTTGTTATAACATACTAAACTATTCGAAATTTAAATACACTAAACCGTTATCTAGATAATCTTGAACATGATTTATAAGATCCAACCCGTTTTAGTATCCGGGGCCTACTTATACCTACGCTGCTTTATCAAAATTCATTATAGGTATGATGCGCAGCTGCAGGGTCACACGGCACCGAAGTTGGAGTGTTGATAAGTCAGTTATATGAATGGTACAAGAAAAACTATGAATGTGAGAGGCGAAAATTGGTTTTACTACAGTGTCAATAGGCGACTTGACAGAGGCCCTATCCTAATCTTTTAAACAGTGACACGCTCCAGGCCTTCTTCCAACTTTTTACACATCCGATTGATCCCATAATAAACGAGAAAATGGACGCTGCGAACGCTATACTATGCACCATCAGTGCGTCACAGCCATCAACAAACCGCGTAAACAAAGAAAATCATCATACATTTGCGGCCAAATGGAATCGCGAGATGCTCCGGAAACTCGGAACTGTGTGGAGGGAAACCCCGGAAGCTGACCCCATGATCCTCTTGCCGCCATCATATTCAAGCTATTTGCAGACATACTAATATAGGACTTATGACAGATGTAACGACAATGATAATTGTCGAGTTGTTGGCCATATAGACTAGGAAGAGAGTGGCTTTTACCCGTTAGATGACGAATAACTTATCATCGACTCAAAAGTTCGACTAGTATAAGTACCTGCCAAAGTCTGTATCTCACAGACCGCATGCAACGGAACGGCTTGTAGACAGGGCGTTGGATCTATGCATGGTCAATAGTCAAAATGACTACGGACTATAAAATAGATGCTTACGAGTAGCAAAGTACAACACGAAATAACAACATGACTAAAATTGTTCATAATACAAACTTTGTATAACATATGTAACAAAAGAGAGCAGTTGTTTTAATGATATTGTTTTCAGGATTTCTGTATTTAGTTTTACGTTTTCATTATGACATTAAATATACCATATGCTTGCCCCTGGAGACCTAGCCGCTGCCACATGGGACTTCTAGGTTAAGGTAGGCAGAGCCTCCCTTGAAAAAAGGAAATCAAAAAATAAAAGAACAATTTGTACTTAAGTACGTGACTAGAACTAACAAAGGTTCTGCAAAGCTTACACAAATATGTAGGCTACAAGCCACACGAAGTATGGCTTACGTATGGTTTAAATGCTTAGCTGGTCTTGATGGACTTTCGTGGGTTTTGGATGACATCTTACCGCCCCCAAATAGTTTCCGAACTAAACACACCTCTCTCTGACAAAAGATTTTCTATATTTACATTATACCCAATGCCTTCTTCACTTTCTTCACATCCACGATCTATCTTACCCTGAACCCCATTACGGCCATATTCCGCACCATCCCCTAGGTTTACATGACGTAGTCTAGACCGTGTCAAAATAAGGTTTCTCCTGTAACTTAAATACGGCCAACAGTTCTGATGAAGCTAGGGCCCCTGTCAGCGTTCATTTGGCCTAGGTACACCAGAGGGGGGGATCTCGATCAATTTCTAGGGTTGTATATCTATCAGGTGTGGAATCCTGACAAGCTTGCACGTCACTCTACTACTTAATTGCGGGGTTATAAATTTCAACGCCCAGTCACAGTAGTTGCCGACAGAAAGGGGTACACAAACAGCACAGTAGAGGCCGATATTTTACTCCGAACTGCCCTTTTTGGATTTTCGTTGTTTTGACTCGAATATTTCCCGCCTTTGCGGGTTTCCCGTACCAGACCCAACCACACCATTATCATTCCATGGTGAGACTGAGCTCGATGGTAGAAGTTCACATGCCCAGTTTTCCAATTGGGGTTTAGTCATTGTATTGATTTGCTACTAACAGGGGTCGGCAACAGCTCGGCAACAGCTCGGAGGACACGTCAAGCGGAGCTTCACAACACCAAACTCCAGTCTATTCGCAGAACGGATACATGTGACCACTCTGTATAATAGTCAGCACTATACTAGACGTGCCGCTTCAAATTACAGGAGAAACAATCAATAGCCCCTTTTGGCTTGCTGCCCACCTTGGCGCACTATGGACACGTCGATATGATTTTCGCCCCTATACTGGAGTAGTACATACCGTGATTCCTTGACGTAATGCATTTTAAAGGAGGAGATCGTGATGAGGGCCCCTAGGATTCTAATGCGCATTCTAGCGACGTATTAAGGAGCTAGAGGCGTACGACCGCATCGGGTTCTCGGGCGTGTGTTCTCTAGATTGCCTAAATGCACAAGCTTTTGAGCGAAACATATGATATGTCATTTTCGTTAGAATCATGTAATATTGTATCCGTGTCATAATTTGCCCAAGCTTTACGGATGCCTGATGATAGCAAGCGGTGATCTATGTCTCACAAAGCTTTCGCTCCGTTTTCAAACAGAAGCTAGCATTCGACAGACCACTTGATGCTCTCGTCTCGTTTGCCGAGTGATAAACATAGTCACCCCGGGACAACCCACAGTAATGGATCACGCCGGCTGGGAGGGCATCGCGGAATAACGAAAGTGGATAGGTATACTTACGGCGGCTAAGCTCGCAAATCTAGGCAACTGAGACACACAAGTTCGCCAATTAGGAACGAGAAAGTGAAGCTCAAGCAGCATTGTCCTTATTGGGTGAGATGCTAGGTTTGTGACAACTGAAGGGACTATGATTTCCCTCACTTTCGGTCGGAGTCAACCGAGACTCCAGTCTGAGACCCGCGCCGCCTTGCATCACTAATCGCCTTCACACGTACTCACTCACTTGGTCTCACTATGACTGATTTGCGCAGGCGCATAGCCACTCCCAAGTTGCCAATGGTATCTTTTGTCCTCGACAGTATGACGAGACGGGAGAAAATTGAGACATGCTGAAGTTCAAGGCAGAGATCATGCGAGCGTATCGAGCTCCAGGTCGAACCGTTGGCTTGGGGTGGGTCTGGTGCCAACCCTCTGAGAGATATTTGTTATACGATCAGTTCTAGGGATCACGATTCCAGAAGCTAAGGTTTACAGTTAGGAATAGCCGGTTATATTAGCAGCCGAGGAATCGTCGTCGTATTAAGTAACACTAGATAAAGGCTAGAAATCTCAATTTGACATACAGTGAGACTCGGCCGTTTATAGTTTACAACAACTATGCGAAGCAGAGACTGTCTACAGTGCTGTAGAGGAACATAGCATAGGCCAAGAAGCCAAAATTGAGTATCTAAACTGGGGATATGTCGATGCCTACGCTATGTGGATGTCCCTGCGCCTGAATTGACACATGGAGATCTACGTCAGCCATGCTCTTTCGTTTGGTTCAGAAGCGGTAAGGGAGAATCAGCAAGGGTTCCGTCACGGGCTTCTAGATACGAATGGCAACGTATAGGTAGGTCCTGAATACTTGCTGGTGCATGAGGAGCCCTGACTACTACTTCTAACAGTTGGATATCCATATACAAAAAGCTCACTTGTTCTGTACCTCAGGGGCAGAGGTGGGTAGTCGTAGGTAGTTAAGATCGTGACAAGTTCTCGGCCTCGCGTTTTCCAGATCACTGCGTTCATATTGCCATCACCAGCCCAGATAGTATAGTCACGGGTGATATTTGTTGTCTATGAGTCACAGAAGGCCTACCGGTCTCAGCTTCTTTCGCTTGTTGATGGCCCGAACTGCTTGCATGGCTATTACGTCTAGATAGTGATTGAAATAGCTCGAGGGTTACGATGTACTCGCCGCGTTGTGAATACAAAAGGCAGCGCGCCCGTCTAAGCACTCACTTGATATATCCTACGATCAAGGCAATCATATCAACACTACAAGAATCATCCCCTTTATCATTTATATTCATCAAGATGTGCCAAACTGCGGATCAAATGTGCTACCATCCGTTGTGCCGAGAGGATCCAAAGCACCATTACACGCAACCAGTTTGGCAAGAATGCGAAAAAGCGGAGAAATCCGGGCAACGCTGTCCTGACCCAACTCCATGGGTAGATAGCAGAGGAGTACGAATTATTTTTGGATCCACGAGACAATCAGGCGATTGCCCTAAGTGTCCGCCCGCCGAACAAGTGTGTTGCCCGTCCCCGTGTTCCAAAATACAAGCTAACGTGCCGGTAGAGTACTAGATGATCTCAACCACCACGTTATGGGAATGGCTATGGCAAGAGCCAGACATGCCAGTCGAGTAGTCCCGGTTTTTTGTCGTTCGTTTGGTGGGGATGAGTTGGATTTAACACTTGCTGGGTAATATTAGCTCAGAACGCAAGCTTTGCAATAGGAGAATAAATACCTTCTTTCCTCACATCCTCTAGAAGCTCTGTCGCCGCCTTATACCGCCCATTCCAGCAGTCGAGAATGATCGTTTTCAGGGCCGGAAGTGACTCTAAACTTGGAAAGTTGCCATTCCTGATAGCCTCCTCAATCTCACGGTGCTCCATGCCGTCATATGGCTTTCGGCCGACCAGCATTTCGTAGAAAGTCGACCCCAAAGCGAATATATCGCTAATTTCAGACGAAACTTTCTGATCTGGATGACAATGGCTTGTCTCGTACAAGGGACACTTTTGGTTCCCGTCGATGGACGATCCCGCAAAGTCCCCAACAATCGCGTCGAGGTTGTCATCAATGAAAATGTTGTTACAGGAGATGTCGCAATGCACCACACCTTTCGAATGAAGAAAGCAGATTGCGTCCGTAGCCTGTTCGGCCCATTGCAGTTGGGTTGAAAGAGGGGGTCTGTGAGGGTCATATTGTAGGTAATATTGTCGAATCGAACCATGGTGCGCACGTTGTAACAGGATACATCCATCGAGAACGCCGTACCATCGCACAATATTCTTGTTGCGTTTATAACCATCCGCGCCTAGGCGTTTCAATACGGCGATCTCCCTCTCTCTGTCTTCAATGTTACGGCCAAAGTAACATTTAGCGACGGCATCGAGCCGAAGCACCGCGGAAGAAAGTCCAATTCCAACGGTACCGAGCCCAGTAAATGATGGTGGACTCATTAATTTTGCCTCTTCCGTGTACCGTGTTTGGTTCTCGGGCTGTGTGCCATTTTGGCGATTGTCGGCGCCCAGGAGACTACCCGCGTGGGATAACGCGCCGGAAGAAGAGGCCTCGGGCAGAGCGCCGCGGATTCGATCCCAAATCTCGCTGTCGGATTTGCCATCAATACCTGCCTTCAATACGGGCTTGATTGAGTTGAGATCATAGTCGTCGGAACCGATGGTAGAGTTGAGTTTTAAAAGATTGCTATGCATTTCACTGTGGTGGGAATTTGAATTCAAAAGAGAAGTAGAAGAGAGCTCTACAAGAGCGTGCAGCATGCTGAGAGCCAGATCCCGGATCCCTACGTTAGACTTAGACAAGGAATCTCGAGTTAAACCTTGATTCTACTTACCTTCCTTGTCCAGTTTTTCAACCGCGCCTGAATTGTGAGGGATGCCTATATCCTCGCACTTAGACACGAATAACTCGCGAAAGGCATTTAGGCCTTTGCTAATAGAGTTATTTTCAGTATTCTCCGAAGGTCGACGGTCTGCCATTGCGAATGTGGGGATGGTAAGAGAAGACGGAGAAGAGAGAATGGGAGATCGCGGCTCGTAATCTTTTCAGTCTTAACTAGCCACTCAGCCACCCAGACTAACCTGTTGGCCAATCCCTTGCATAAAGCCATTACCACACTTGAATCAGGATCTTTGAAGTACAAAGAGCCTGCCTTGAGAGATGGCACTCTTATGCAATAAGTGTGCGGTTCTATAATGTAAATATAGTCCTATTTGAAACACGTCCCAGGCATGAAGAGTCCAGGCCGTCTTCTATCACCACTGTGCCGTGAAGTTCCGGGCACTAGAATTATACTGCTCCCCGAGAGCCTCGAGTGCCATACATTGGCTTAGCCGATTAGGCTTAAATATCATCCTACTTGTTGGACTGAAACAAAAGCTTGCTAGCCTACTAGAGGAGAATCTATAGTTAGGGGATAACATACTGAGTTTGTGATTTTCCCGTAAAGAGAGTCATCCTCGATAGGCCAAGTGCCATTTCGGTCATTCGGGCCTCATTATTTGTTCCTCTAGGCTTCCTTCCATGACACATTCCTGCCAGCTGCTAGCTGTCGACTTCGGCGCCAAGAGAGAATCAGGCTCCCCTGATTGGACTTCGCCCCGTAATTTAGAAATAGTATCCCGAGGTTGGTGGCCAATCAAGAGCACTGCCTAGGATTTTGTCTAAGATTCGTGAACATAATTATCTCATAAAATTAACAGGGCTACTATGTAGACTCAACTTTAGCTTTTGTTCCATTTCACCCTGTACTCGTGAATAGACATTTCACATCAAGTTTGAAATTTCCAGAGATATTTTACCATCGGTATGCGTTGGCTTTATATGTGGTCAGATTTTTCTGGTGAGCGAAGTACCGAACTCGCGGCTCATTAGTGACACAAACTTGTTAATAACGCTCTAGAAACAAGCCAAGAGTAGTCAATATGGCCTAGGGGCAAAATTGTCTCATACTTACGGGGTTGCACCTTCGAAAGCGACAGCCATTTCGTCTTTGTATCCAAGACGCGGGGGAAAAGAGCTAACCGGTGAAGGGGACCTATGATGATCGTCTTGTGCTCTCGAGTGTTTTGAAATGTCATGTGCGAATTGGTGTCCACTCTGCCCGGTCCGGTCTTTTGTGGAATACTGATGGTCTTAGTCCTTCCCAGAATGCTCTTATCGAGCACCTAATGGGAATTTGTAGTAACATTGGTTTTTCGGTCGTGGAAGTAAATATGGTTAGGAACCTTGGAAGTTCGAACACGTTACCATTCCAAGTATCTAAGATTTAAGGAGGGAAGAGCGGGAGGGGGGAGTTTCAGTCGTAAGCTATGCTCCAGCGTGTAGATGATTCTAACTAAAAATGACGTTCAGAATATTCTAATCGTGACTATCCGGTACAAAAGCTATTCTACATGCAAGTAATTAGAACAGTGCTAATCCGGGCTTCAATAATTCCCTGGATTCCTTGACGAACATCCAATGGCTGGCCAATTGATCATCACCTAGTGTAGTGCTGCATATCTAGTCTGCCAACTTGAACTCAAAAGAAGGTTCTTGGTGTCTGCCTGAAGTACCCAATGGGCCCCTGCAAGACCTCGGGGTATCTTATAGCGGTAATGCACAGGTGTCTCGCGATAGTAGCGTAGCATATAGATAGCTAGCTGGTATGTCTCACTGACCCTAGCTAGTCTGTGTACGTCTTCCGGATAGGACCACCAACTTTTTCCCAGGCTTCTTTCATGCTCTATTCTAGTTGACATGCTCTATGTCCACAGGACTTGATTTTGCGAGACCGGGAATTGGCATTTCCGTGGACCTTGTATTATTTGAAAACCCCTGGGAAACACATATCTGTATTCCAACCCCTATATACCGCCACCTAGCCAGCTCTGCATGTCACTTGTGATCTGTCATAAGGCTTGAGGTTCTAAGCTGCACCAATCTGCCAAAATATGTACAGTTCGAAAATTTCAGCTGTCAATTCAATTTGTGACGGTCTTATAAGAACATGTTCGTAGCTATAAAGTTGATGCTACATAGGCGCGGCCATCTCACGATTTGTATATCCTGCCCCTGATTCTACTTGCCCGGTGACGGTCACGTGAGGCGTCTTACGAAATATTTATCATCCATATGCATAATCTCGCTATGCTACGTACACCAATATGTGAATTCGGTTTCATATCTAACGTGAGAGGTTGTGCGGCACACCGTTGAAGGCCTAGAACCATGTTGCCAATACCATGGGAGTCCCTGCGACTGGCTGCTTACGCAACCCCCACCTCCAAGACGGGAGCGTAAGATTGGCAAAGGTGACGGGACACGAATCTTCGCTAAAGGAAATCATGCCATATTTGCGCCGTGGCGTCTCTGGGGGTCATATGAGGCACTTAAGAGCGTTCCTACTAGTATAAGAGAACGAAACATCTCCTCTCATGCTCAGACGTGACCAAAGGGAAATTGCATAACTATCACAATCAGAATTTCATCTGAATGAATTATCGATATCGAGTCCCATCAATTCCGGCCCCGTTTCAAAAGTCGTATGATATATGTGGCCGTAATGGCTTCGCTCGAGGAGCCCAATCCGACCGTTCCGGAGCAGCAGCAAGCCGTGCTACCCGACTATATGACGAATCCCAACGCCGTGCTAAATGACGTCGATGCAGAATGGAGATACAAGCAGCCGCCTGACTATGGGAAAACACGGAAATACTACTCAGAAAGTGAGTCTGAATATATTTCTCGTCAAGCATCATTCCTCTCGGTTCATCCCATCAATACACATACTGCACACACGCCATTGCTACAGGAGCATGAAGCCAAAGTGCTAAGTCCAGCCACGCCCAGCTAAAACCCGACACCACGCGGCCGGTAGCTTGCCCCAGCTCGTCGAGAACCTAGTGAAGAACTGGGAGATCGAAGCCTCGTTCAAGACGCAGCTGTCGGATTGGCGAACAGTGGGCTTAGCGCAGTACAGCTTCGCGGTCAACGACCGAGAGCCCGTGTCGGCCGAGCATATGCTGAGAGTCGGGACGTACAACGCGATCCTCGCACCAGGAGGAGCGTACTATGATGCGGCCGCCATGGACTTCGGCGCCAGCCACAAGACGTTCAAGCGCATGATGCCCACCTTTGCCTGGGAGGTCCTCGAGGTGTACACCGAGCCCCCTGTTGTTGCGTTCAAGTGGCGCCACTGGGGCGAGTTTAAGGAAGACTACAGCGCTGTTAATGTGTGAGTTTATTTTCTTGTCTCATTAGGGCCCGCAGTGCATCGGATGCGCCTCAAAGAACATAGGCCATGGAACACGCTGCTGATGGTGATCGCGTGCTGCAGGGCAGGCGAGAGCGTTAAGGTACCGGCGACTGGTCAGCTCATCGATATTACAGGCATCACAGTCGCGCACTTGAATGAGAAGATGCAGGTCACCAAGCTGAAGACCTGGTTTGACTCTGATGAAATGTTTCGACAAATGGACCCCGGTAATCAGGCTCTGAGGATGCCAAAGGCAAGTTGTCCGATGATAGGAGACAGTGATGCCTTGTGAAGCCTAAGTCAAATGCGCTGTGTTTCTGGATATATCTGATATTTCAAGTGGAAGCTGTTATCGACATGTAATGATTTGACATTCCGGGTAAGATAGTGTCGACGCGGTTTGCGGTGATACGAAGCCTCGATTGCTTCATGGAAGTAGGTAGCGCGGAGAAATACTTGTCGCCGGGGGGAAAGGAAACACTGATGACTTGAAACCTTCAGACTCCATGATGTGTCTCATATAAATGGATGATACTGAATGACGATATTAATAGAAGCTGAGAATATTGCATACATGCAGCGTATAAGAGTATCTGTCTAATTAGAGGTAAGGAGCTTAGAAGAATACTAAGTAGGGAGTTACATCTACATTATACATACCTCGGAGTTGTGCTCGAGGCAGGGTAGATAAGTCCCCGCATTTTGATGTACATAGTCCCCACATTTTAGGCGTGCGGGTCCAATGTTGCTTAAAATAGATGATCTCAAAATAGCCAATAAGAAGTGCTCGATAAAAAGCATAACGTCATTGATAACAAGATCCCTGCAACCACGGACCTCTCACAAGGCTGATGGAATTTTTTATTTTCTATCAAAGCTGAGCCCGTGAATCTCGGCCATATGCACTAGCAATCAAGATGAATGTTGCGCCAACAGTTTGAACTCGCCGCTAAGCTACAGCTGAGGCAGGCATGATGACCCGCAAGATAATTAAACACTCCAATTCAAACCCACCGTAAAACCCCGGGTGTCCCAACGCGGTCGTACATCATCCAACCAACAATGGCAGCACCCCTCAAAGCAGCCGCCTCACCAGCGGGCGCATTCGTGCCGCGCCGCGTCTTCGAAGCCTCCGCCTCGCTGCCGCGAACGTATTTCCTCGGGCACCACGCAGCGGCGCTGTCGTCCATGCGCAAGGCCCTCTCGAACATCGGGCTCATCATCGAGTGCCGCGACAGCCGCGTGCCGCTGACGTCCGCCAACCCGCTCCTCGACTCCGAGCTCGCGGGCCGCGACCGCATCGTCGTGTACACGAAAGCCAGCCTCAGTGCGCCGCCGGCCCCGGCCGCGGACCGTCGGTGGGCCGAGGCGAATCTGGAGAGGCAGCAGGAGCTGCTGGCGCGGTGGCACGCGCCGCTGGCCCAGACTAGCCAGGGCAAGGGCGAGGGCGAGGGCGGCAGGACGGAGGTCGTGTATACGGACAAGGGGGCCCCGAGAACCATCGTCCACCTCATCAAGTTGCTCAAGGACCGCGCCGCGGCGCGGGACTCGCTCCTCGGGCTCCGCGCGCTCGTGGTCGGCATGCCGAACGCGGGCAAGTCGACGCTGCTCAACGCGCTGCGCCGCGAGGGCATGGGGCTCCCGAAGGCGGCGTCGACGGGCGCGCAGCCGGGCATCACGCGGAAGCTGGGCACGCCGGTGCGCATAGTCGCCGAGGCGGCCCCGCCCCCCAGTGGCATTCTCGACATGGAGCAGGACGTCGGGCACGGCGTCTTCGTGATCGACACGCCGGGCGTCTTCGTCCCGTACGTGTCGGACGTCGAGGCCATGCTGAAGCTGTCGCTCGTCGGGTGCGTCAAGGACGGCATCGTCCCCGCCGAGACCCTCGCCGACTACTTGCTGTTCCAGCTGAACCTGCGCGACTGGAAGCTGTACAAAATCTTCTGCGCCACGCCGACCAACGACGTGGACGAGTTCCTCGACGCCGTCGCGCGACGGACCGGCAAGCTGCTCAAGGGTGGTGTCCCCTCGCGCGAGCAAGCCGCCGATTGGGTCATCCAGCAGTGGCGCCAGGGAAAGCTCGGGCGCTTCTGCTTGGACGATATCAGCGAGGAGAACTTAAAGGCTTGCGCTAGGAGAGTACTGGAACAGGGCGTGGATAAGCCGTTGAGTATGAACCAGGCCCGCAAGCGTGCGAAGGAGGCGCGCAAGGCCAAGAATGCAGCTAAGAGAGCGGCGGCTCTGGATTCAGGGACCGCTGTATAAAGCAGCTATATAAGGGTGCGCGCGGTGTATTAGAGTTACGTAAAGAGATTAACTCTATGGTAGAGTGGATGTTTAACATAAGAAGGCTTAGTAAAACCAGTTTTATTTAAAAAAGTAAAATAATAAAGAGATTAACTCAACGATAGAGCGGAAAAAAAACACAATACTGACTTAGATCCGTGATTGGTCGCGGGTGTCCGCGTACCCCGGATCCGTCATTGAGTACCGGTGGCATGGAGAGACGTGTACGAGTCGCACTAGGTCGATATAGAACGTCACGATACTATAACAGACAGAAGAGCTTTTCCTGAGTTGTATATTGACTATTTTGAGCTGTCCAGGGTATACTTATACTTTGTGTGGTAGCGATCTACTATTCCCACTCTTGAAAATATATCTGTATGTACAGGAACATGAACGATAGAGCTTGTCGGATATGGCGAGTCGGCGTCCTGCCTGTTTCTCTCCTTCCTGTCGTCCCCTTTTCCCACCACCCAACGTATTCCCCAATTAACCCACACCTCGCTAAAGTATTCATCCATCGCAGGACGTAACGTCCGAACCGAAGCACGGCGCAATTTGCGTTCAGAATACCCCAAATGTAATTTCTCCGTATGCTTAAGCAACCAGTCCAAAAGAGAACGCCGAAATCATAGAAATTCTCCAGCTTTCGAACTTAGCGCCATGAATGCCGCGGCTGAGCTGGCGTGATACCGGTAGCCGATTCCCTTAACGCCGATGTAAATACCCAAACGAACTAGATCGAGATTCCCTCTAATGAATGAACTCCTGCTGCCACTTCATCAAGTCTCGTGTCAAGGCATCCATCATTTCAACGCAACTCATATCCTTAAACGCAGCGGCGGGGTCTATTGGCACACCACTTCCTGCTCCATTCGTGGCCAGAATCCCCGCCCCAGATTTTGCAATAGAGCCATCGCCATTGACCTTTACTGTGGGGACGGAATCCTCTTCTGTCCCGGCTCGACTTGGGCTGGACGTCGAATCTGATAACGGATCGTTCACTAATTCGACTTGTTTGCGAGTAATGAATTCTAGGATACCGTTCGCGCGTCTTTTCATGTCGCTCATGGTTATTTTGGAACTCATGCCTCCTCTGCCTTTACTGTGTTTGCTAGTTGATTCATGTGCTGTATTTTTAGTGCCTGATCCGCCTTCGTCTGCATTTCTAGACATATCGCGTGAGATGGACCTGGCGGGTGAATCTTCATGGTCGTTGTCGCGGTCTTTTGTGTACTGATTTCGCCCTTTCTTCTTAGATTGCGTGGATTTCTTCTTATTTGTGGTTGCTGGCGCCTGGGGAACAGCGAGAGTGTCTGGGGATGGTTGGGAAGGGAGAGCTGGCGGATCTGGAGGCTGGGCAGATTCTGTGGTTCGATTGGCTACTGTACGTGCCGCGAGAGGCAGCTCTTCTGAGGGATCCGAATCTGTGACAATCAGCCCTGCTCACTATAGAGTCATTGTATTGAGGGGTAACCTACCATCAGCTCGTCGGCGTTCGGCACGGCCCTTGCGTTTGCTAGCGGCCTCGGCCCGTTTCCGCTCTTGTTCCTCCCGTCGCTCTTCTCGCTCCGCTCGTTCACGTTGGTTTCGGACGGCGTTTCGGGACTTCTTTGAGTGGCCATTCCGAAGGGCTACTTCGTCGTCTGACTCATCCAGTGTGCTAGCACTAGGCTTCTCTGGAGCCGGAGATGGGGACTTAGAAGTTGTTCTTTGTCGTTTCACGTTTTCAATTTTCCTATGGAGTCTTTAGCGAGCGACGCGAGCATTATGTGGTGGGCTTGACGTACTCTTCGCTTTCTTCTCTACCTCTTTTTGGGCGTCTGTTAGCCAGGTCTGCCTCCTCTGGGACGGTGTCCTCTTTGCTAGCTTCAATAGCACGACGTAATTGTTCTTCTTCGTCATAGGCGGCGTCTCGGCTATTCATTGTGGACCGCCGTTTGGAAGCATGTTGTGCAGCGGCTGAAGCACGAGATGCTTTGCTGCTACCGGCTTTGGGCGACCGTACGTCTTCCTTTGCGGCTGACGTGGCACGCGACGCAGTTTGGGATGGGCGATGTATTGGCAAGAAGATTGAGTATTTTTGTCTACGTAGAAGTTGATTAGACCGATGTAGTTCGAGGGTTGGGTGTTTGGAGTGATATGAAAAAGGTTGTAATAGAGGATGCGACCGAAGGGTCAAGGCCAAAAAAAAGAAGTATGCGATACCATAGTCCCTATGATGGTATTGAAGGTGTGCGGAAAGGGCAGCGAAAAGCCGGCAATTGAGACGAAGACTGGACGAAAGGACTTACCCATTGCTAGCTGTATATATTTTGTGTAAATCTTTACGACACTGCTCGCAGTAGTATTCGACATCTTCAGGATTGGACTCCTCGGTGGTGAAGCCGACACAAGCGCCGTGCTGCCATGTATTGCAGACCTCGCATTGAACAAAGAAACCGGCTAGCTCGTCGGTGATTTCGATCGCAAAGATGCGTTCGTGGTCAATTGCGTCCTTGACGCCGTGCTTCGAGTCCTCGTCAAAGGGTGGTGGCCCTGGGTACTCGTCATGGCCGCAAATGCAGCGGACAGACTCATCATCCTCCTGGATCTCGTCGGGTGCGGGAGGCATACCGCCGAGAGTGTCTGGCTTCGGGCGTTTTTCGCGGTCGTCCTCCTTGCCGCGGGTGCTGCGACGGCGAAGGACAGTGTCTTCAGTCGTCGTTGAGTCCTCGGGTGGCTCCGACGAGAGCGATCCGCTGCCTGTGGATTTTTGGGGCGACCCCGTCTTTGTAAAGCCCCTGGTGGCTCGCTCGATACGTCCAGACGTGCTGGACGTAGTGGAAGAAACTTGCGATTGGGACTGGGTGATCCGCGCGCGAGAGGAGCGTCTGGTGGGAGAGGTGCCGGCCATCGCTCGGGGGCCAGGCGACAAGTCGAGACGGGCGACGGGGAGGAGGGGTTCGCAGACGCGACAGAGGCCAATGAGGATGGTTCGAATGAGACGAGGCGTCGAGTCAGAGCAGGATTTTTGGCTTGTTTAGGAAAGGCCTAGAGACGGGAGTGAGGGATTCGTCGTTCGGAAGCGTGCTGCTCGAGTCAAGGTGGTTTGGATGGGAGGGAGGGTCGGCACCGCAGCCTGAGAGCAGCTCTTTGGCCAATGCAATGCGACTTGGGGGAAGCTTGTTCTTTACAAGACACCATGCGGAAGAATATTCGACAATCGCCCAGCACTGGCCGAGTATATCATGGCGAGGTCCGTGGTCGAATGCCGTGGCTGCTCGAGAGGTAGACGGGGGAAGGGGAAAAGGAAAAAGTCCCTGGACGGCGAGAGTGCGTGTGTGAGTGAGAAGAGGGTCACTTTTTGCTTGGAGAGCTCAGCAGCATGGAACTCGTCGCAGTACTGGCAACAGCACCGCTGCACCGCAGTACCCCGGCACCACGCACCAACATGAACAGCAAGGGTAGTGGCGCTTCCTCAGTAGGTACCTAGGTAGTTGGTACGCCCACACAGCACTGTACAGCGCTAGCTGGTTTCGACCTGGGTAGCTACCAACATAGCCTCTACTACCTACACTAAATAAGTACGTACCGGGTACTGCAGCGTCGTCTGTACAGCCAGCCGGGCTGGCACTTGTGACCAACTGGCACGGGTTGGCATTGCCCCGACTTGGGTCCGGATCCGGGGCATCCTATCAGGTGGCGCGGGGCACACAGTTTATCTATAGACCTGTATACTGCTGTACATATCTGCCTACCCAAGTTGGCGACTGATCCGAGCATACCCAGGTGGTATATGTACTGTGCATGTGCAGCTTTGGAAAGCTGTGCCCAAGGGTCGGATACACATAAGTAATGTATTACCGGCGTCTATACTATATATGTAAAACGAACTGCTCGGAGTTGATGGTATTAGAGCATGGGTAATCGCACTCTACTCGACGCTGCGTGGATGTCGTACTGCAATCTAGGACGCTGTGAACCGGAATCGCTCGACCAGGCCTTGCTATTATATAGGTTGTGGTAATAATGTGAAATGTGAGGGAAGAGTTGGTGAAGCTCCAAACCTTCATAACACCTATGAGGTAGGTGTATCAAGTGTGGGGTCTCCCGGGACGAAATCACGTTCGAACGGCTTCCATGTTCTGCCAATCAATGAGCGCGGGATGTTTTGGCTTGATAATCAGCGAGCCGCCCACCACCCGCTTAGGCACCTTATCAGCTGCCCGGGCGAGTACGGCATGCTGTACCTACAGGCTACAGCTTAGGTAGCTGTGCCCTACAGGTCCGGGTGGTGGGCGGTACCTGATAGCTGGCCCTTAGCCCCACTCCTCGTACCCCCCCAAGTCGTCTCTGCCCCCTTATGCCCACACTCCTCCCTCACAATTAGGTACGCACAGAGTACATGGGCTTTTACAGCATTCGGTCATTTATCGCCAGCACAAGTCAATTGCCTGCCACTGACTGTATACCCTGCCCTGGGACCTTGGAACGTTGGTTTGGCTCTCAACCCCGACCATCATTTAACTAGATACTCCTCTACCTATCCTACTTAAACCCTTTTGTCTTGGCCAACAACAGCAACGTCAACAACTCTCAGCTTCAACCCCAGCTTCAGCTCCAGGCCTAACTAGACGCCATATCTTGCCAGCCGGGATTGCACTCTGTCTGCCAGCCCACCTGCTTTGGTTTGCCTCGACTTGTGTATCCGGCTAGAACGACCTCGGATCCGTGATCCGTCCAACATCCCGTTCGAGCACTGGTCATCGTGCTGTTGCTTCTCGTCGCCACCCTGCTCGCTCATCACTTTCTGTATGTCTGGACACACATGCCACTTTCCCAGCTGAATCATTCTTCCACGTGTCGAGTAGAACCTCTCCAATACCACCTCCCTTGGGATGCCACATACTACCCCCCCACACCACACCACAAACCACACACCGGCCACGTCCCGCCTGCTTGGACTTAGACCAGCACGTTAATTTGCAACTATCTGTAGGATAGGGGAAACCACAACCATCTTCCAGTCGGACTGGAAGGCAAGCTTTTCGACCGCCTCGCTCCGTACAAACCATTCGTACTTGCACTAGCTTCCCTGGGTACATTGTAATACCCTGCTCGACGTTGCGGGAGCACCTCAGGCCGCAGTTGGGCTTTCCGTTGGAACAAAGTCTGTGTATGTACGTGCCTGTGCCCGCATTGGTGAACGATATGTGATGGGTAGGTGGCCCTCTCGACTTCCTGTTACCCCGGAGCAGGTCGACTTGTAAAATATGGTGTCTTCAGGAAGACGGTTACCTTTTCCTTCCCTTTGATGCCCTCGGCCGTCTGTCCAGGTCTTCCGCCGGGTTGGTAGCCAGCATAGGCCGTACCTATGGCATCACTTCCAACATCGCGTGGCCACTGTCTGAATCAAGTGTGACTACTACTACCACTACTGCTACTACTCTACTATTCATTATGTCTGTTTGTGTAATGATGCATGCAGTCAAGTCTCTATGGCTAATACTATCGCGATACAACGGTCTAGGCACCCATGAGAATATGTCACCCGAATCTTCATCATCGCTGTTCCCTGACCGGCCGATCCGACCGCTACCTAAACGTCGGCTTCGAGAGCGACTTTCCCCCGATGTCGCTGATAGTATCAAATACCCCCCAGCACCACAAGCTAGCACACCCTTATTCGTCTACCCATACAATCCTCGAGAAGAATCCTCCACAATTCCTACAGACCTAGTGGGTGTAATTGGCCGGGGCAGTGGGCTGAAGGCTGGGGGAGACGGCGGGTTTCGTAGGAACGGCCTCGTCACTGGTGGCGACGACGATTCGTTGATTACTCAAGCTCGGAGGGCCTTGGGCTCCCGGGGTTTTCATGAGCCCGTAGAACACGGATTCCGGTTGCCACACGGGTCGGGGCAACCGAGGCAGCCGAAGCCACAGCCGCCACCCTCGACGGCGTCTTCGGCGGATGGATATGATTCTTTTGAAAATACAAATAACAAGAAGAAGAGGAAAATACCTATTGCGGGGGAGACAACACTAAATGGCACGCATGTGCTTAATGAGCCAGCCGCCTTTGGGATGCCATCACCCCCAGCGACTGGGGACGATGATAGTGGGGACCATGTCCCAACAAGCACCCCATACTACCAATCTGGAGGACCCCTCAGCAATGGGCAGGGAATTTCCGGACCGGGAAGGGGGAGATATGGAAGGGTTCGAAACGGCAGGAGCCCTTTACGGGCTTTGCCCGATTTGAATGCCAATTGGACTGGGCGGAATATGAAGTTGCGGACCACAACCCAATATCCGTCACCTCCTGCGGGTAAGCACTGAATTTACGCATCCTCTTGAATGCCCGCTACCTTTTCCCTAAATCTTCCTTCCACCCGTTTTACATTTGAATAACGTCCACAATCCCCGTTCCTTGTATTTTGCATATAATACTAGTCTCTTTACGCCAGCACATACTTACTCTTAATCACTAGAAAACTCGGGCATCATCTCCACTGCTATCGCCAGTGCCGAGAAGCTTCCAGTACCAACGGGCCAGGAGAACATAAGTCTCTTACAACAACAAATAACCACGAAACCTAGCCCTAGGTCATCTACGCAGTTCACCTTCACATTCGGCTCCCAAAACCCCGTTTCCTGGCCGGGATCCGACCCGGCTTCCCACGGCATGGCTGGCTCTTATCGTAGTCATCCATCCACGAATGGGATTGAGTACAACGGTGTTGCTGGGAGAAATCCACAGGCGCAGTCTGGGTTGCCTCCAAATCTAGCGGGGCCTGGTAACACCCAGACTAATATACACCCATCTAGCGACAATTCAGGGAAACGAGCACCAAATGCGGCAGCCAGCCCAAAGAAACCAAAGCGCCGGGGTAATTCCCTTCTGCAGGCCGCAAGGCAGCGCCGCAGGGAAACTGAGTACCAGAATATGCACCATCCACCAGCACCAGAAGATTATTATCTCTGTGAATTCTGTGAATATGAGCTAATATTCGGCCACCCGCCCGAAGCTTTAATTCGCCAATATGAAATAAAGGACCGTCGACGCCGCCGGGAAGAGGCGGAGAGACGCCGTCTTCTAGAGAAGGCAAAGATGAAGTCACGAAAGGGCAAGAAGATCAGCAACAATAACAAGATGGCTGCCAGAAATACCATGGCGGACCGTACTTCAGCAGCAGCGGCAAACGACATGCAGCACCAGCCTTCTGCCCCACACCGACATGATCAAGATGGCGAGGAAATTCGTAGTGAAGCGTTTGATTCGGAAGATAACTACGAGGACCATCTTTCGCACGAAGAAGAAATTCCAGCATTAATACCCGATGAGCCGTATGCACGTCCTATTTCCCAGGCTCAAGCAGGTGGTCGGGGTGCAGGAGGTGGCCCGCCAGCGAGGGTTGCATAGTCGCATTACATCGTTGACTGCTCCGGCCTTGTCCCGCACTCATATGCTCAACGGCAATCTCATATATTTCATATGAGCCTCCGTCATTCTGAGCCTCCAGGCAACGGCAACCTCAGCTGATACACGGTCTTCTCTGAATCCCAATGCCCATCTCCATCCGAGCCTACAGCTGTGAGCCCGGGCAATTTGCGGTTAATCAGAGACGAGCGATTCATGTGATGCCTTGGATGTATTCTTAAGTCACCAGCGGAGGCTTCTATTAGGAGGTATAGAGGCAGTAGGAGGGTAGCCAAATGGTATGGCAGTAAGGATATAGCCCCCCTGCAGTGTTGACGATAGCAAGGTAGAGAACCGTTAGAGTATAGACATGCTAGCATACCTAAATTGTTGGTCGGCAGTGTTCCCATGACGGGCCGTATCAAGCTATCCGATGGCCATCCGTAGCGCCAGTACAATTATACTCTCCTCACCATCAATACTCACCCCAGCTCTATAAAGATGCAAAGATTCAATTAGTATTTCTCAGTGCCTATCTATACACAGCGTGTAGATAGAGGTAGATCTTGATTATAGTGATCGGATTTTAAATCGGTGTAATAATTTCTAATAGAATTACCTAGAGCACTTAGGTACGGAGATATGTGGCTGCCTTACCTAATAGGTATCTAGGCTAGACTGTTAATCTCTATTAACTAGGTAACTAGTGTCAGTACCTAACCTGAGGAAGCCTGCGTCAGCGGGAATCGGCTGCGTGACGTCATCGTTCGAGTAGTCCGTCTCTGAGACATGACAGCACAGCACGACCGCAGCATGCCAGAGTGAGGATGCGCCGGCTCACTTCAGCAGTCACTAAACAAGGCGTCCGTTAGCCAGGCAATTATTGTTATCGTTATAAGGACCTTGAAACATAAAACGTGGCATAGGTATTTCTACGGCCTGAGTGCATGTTATCTTGCTAGTTACAGGTAACTAGGTACACTTGGGCAACAAACAAACACAAACACCAATAATTATCTAGTGTATGACGCCCATTTAAATTCCGGTGGCATCAAGATATACGGTATGTCAAAAGCGTAATCTACATATTCCGCAAACTACAGTAGATCGATGTCACGACGAGCGAGTATGTAAGTGCGGCACCTAGGTACCGATCTGCAAAATAAGTAATACGTAATAGGCGTGAAACGGCCCCACATGGGAATAGACTGCTAGCTCAAAGCAGACAAGCTCTAATTTCTTATTTGGTTTAGGTTGGTTTTCTAGGGTCTTGATGCAGCCTTGAGCGTCATCAAGGAGTTGTAATGTATGCTGTAGGTAGTCGGCAGTCAAGCCGCAAAGCTGCCCAAAATAAGTAAGCCAAGGGCCTTTTCTGTTTCTGGCCCCAGTTCCGAATTTTGTCTGCCTCATCACCAAACATCATATATGTAACCTAGTTCATCACATCGCTTTACGCCAGTGCATTATACGTCCCTCCCTCGATCTTCCCGCCTTTGTCGCATACACACCCGGGGTCTCCTCGTATCTCATTGCGAATCCTTCTATCGCCTATCGTTTAGTAGCTTTATCCATGCAGGTTTCATAGTACCTTGATCGCATGTGTCCTTAGGCTATAAGCCTGCGCGCGCCCACGTCCCATCTCTAATATGTTTAGCGGTTCGAGGAGGCGCCGGCCTCCAGCTACTGTAAGTACAGCAGACTTTCATATTAATAGCTTACGCCGTACGTCGTCGGGTAGCGAGTGGTGTCTTGCTCTCCAGCGCGTTAGTTCAAAGCATGACATGACATGATATGTCTTGGTCGCAACTGGGAGGCCCCTTTGTCTTAATATTAAGTTTGGATTGTGTTGCGCAAGCGGCTTATAGTTGGCGGGACCGTGGATTGGGGCCCTTCATCTTCTTCATATGAACATCATCCTAACATTGATCTTGGCCAATCACGACGGCAATCCTCAATTCTCTTGAACCTCTCTTACGCATACATACCTAGACGGGAGCTAATGTCACGACTCTTTCTATAGCCTCTGAATTCGACCGCCGCGAATCCCAATGCAGCGACGGCCGCGGCATCCGCTTTCATGTCTGCCGCAACCCAAAATCCCAACAAGGCGTTATCTTCAGCTGCCGCCGCCGCCGCTCTCCGAGCCCGTCCCCATACCCCTACAAATGTCGCCGAGGTACAAACAAAACGGACACAACGCCGGAGCACGTCCGTGTCTTCGTCGGGCAGTGCTCCAGGAGGTGCCAGACGAGCCAACGGTCACGCTCAGCTCGAGAGACGAAGCAGCACAGCGAGCATGACCGAACGTACGTTTCGATCCCCATCTCCCCATCGGGCGTCGACGCCGGCTGCTCGTGAGCAACAGCCACCCGTCCCTCAGATTCCCGATAGCCATAGAAATTCCGCGACGAGCTCGAGGGCAACGGGAGTAGGCATGCAAAACTTTCGTACGGCCTCCCAGAAAATGGAGAACGAGCATTCTTCCTGGCATCTTAAACCAGCGGGCGATACTAGCAATGTACGAACGTCGGACTCCATTATGAGGGCGACCAAGTCTCCACCACCCAATCTCCCTCATATCGTAACATCACAACCCAGCAGGCCAGATAGTAGGAATTCCGTAAACTTTTCTTATCCCACAGCCTTCCGCCAGCAGTCGCCTCCTGCCTCTCCGACTTCGTCCTCTATATCACACGCGAGGGTGGCACCATCTCAACCGCCAAACTCCAGTGGAGGTCCATCATCCAACTCAGGCACCCAAAACAGTCAACACCTAGTATACGATCCCAACTCAAGGAGAATGGTCCCGAAAGCTCAGATAGAGGAAGCTGTTGAATATCGCATTAAGCAGGTCGCAGAAAAGCCTCCAAAAAGAAGGAGAGATGGTGCTCTGCGGAGAGAGGGAAGTCAGCTTGCTAAAGGCACGGTCTCCAGAGTGAAAGGGACCGCAGTAGACGGGAAACAGGATCGGCATGAGCTACCAAAGCAGGAAGAGCCAATCTCCGAAGTACCGGTGCCTGCGGACGATATTCCCCTAGAGGATGAGACTGGGACAAGAGCCACCGCAACAATTGGGCCTCTCGATCCAAATAAGTCAACCCAGTTACCAGAGCCAGGGAGGTCGAAGTCGCAAGGTCAACCGCCACCAACGCATGAAACCTCGGACGAGCAAGGCGACGATTCTAGGTCCAGCTATAATATCCCTGCGACCGTCCAAGACGAAGCTGCATTGAACAACGGAAAGGCTAGGGTAGTGAATCGTTCCCAGGCGCCCCAGACCGTATTGGACGTACTAGACGCCGTACCAACACGACAGACCCTATTCAAAAGCCCGGAGCCCTCACAGCCTAGTCGAAAGCCAGACATCAATGAGAATGCTCAGGATTCTCGGCCCTCATCCACAGTTGAAGGGTCTGGACTAGCAGAATCTGGTACCGGGCAGAAGGCAGTGGTTGTAGAGAATAAACCTGTGGTCGTGCTTGCTGGGGATGGCGATAACTTGAGACGTTCGAGCTCCAATAGCCCTGCGCGGCAAGCCCGATTTGCACCCGGGCCTGCGGAAAAACTTGCTATAAGACATGCTCCTCTCCCTCGGTCCGCCTCCCCTATCAAATCCGCTATGAAACACAGCAGTTCGATAGCACGAGAGACATCGCCATCAGATAACATGTCAGATCCTTCGATGTCTGGTGCAGCATCGCCAGATCAGAAAGAGGACCCAGCTGTATCTCGCAGGAAATCAGTTCGGGTTAGTTTTGATGATCATGGCACCGTCATTGTTGGAGATTCGAGCCCAGCGATAGAAGCAGAATCGTCGACTGCCCAAAGCCCACAGGGGTCTAAGCGAACTTGGTTTGGCAATATCGGGCGTAACAAGAAGAAAGAAATCGCCTTGGATGACGATGAAATTATGAAACCACGACCAGCGTTGCCAAGCTTCGGTAGTATCCGGGACAAGAAGGCACGCGAGGCTGGAGAACGGCCGCTTGTTCGGCCACTCGAACCCGCGTATTCTCCCGCCAGATCATCTTCACCAGACCTACGACCCCAAAGCTCTAGCACTCTAAACGATTCAGAGACCACAGAAGAGCCTTCGTTAGGCCAGTCAAGTGATCATGCCATCGGAGCATTGCTAGCCCAGGATCAGTCTTCCCGTAATGCCGCCAATATTTCACGTTTTAGAGAACCGTTGCCTCCGGTAGTCACTTCCATTGATGAGTACGAATATAACTCGGATAGTTCCCAAGGCTCTGGCAACAGCGAGCATCCCGACGATACAATGGAGGCTAACGACTCAACTATGAATTCCAGTATGTTGAGTACGCAACTAACGCAGCCGGACTTAGATAACACCCCCTACGGCGAAGTGACGGCTATTAAAACTCCCCAGAACAAGCAAGCAACACCCCAACTGACGGCCGAGCAAGAACAAGATATCCCGGAAATCTCAGTGATACAACCAAGCCCGAAACCTTTAGAACGCAGCCCTCGCTCTCATGACGCGTCTTCTTACTTCGGTGTCCCAGGTGGTTTTCCCGATGGCGAGCCTGATTCCGGTTGCGATAGCCAACCCCAAACCATAAAAAATAGCGCCACTGAGAATCACTTACCATCGAGTGCCGCCGTCCTCGAACCTACCGCCACTAGTGTAGAACCAAGCCAGGCCGTAGCTTTACCTCAAACGACGCTCTACACAACCACACCCCTAACAGGCCTAGATAACACTGAGGACGAGTCAGACGAGAGCATCTATAGCGATGCTTATGAAGACATACCTGACGTCGGCTCCAGCGGATTCATATCTTTAGATGCTATCGTTGAAAGTCCGACTGGTGAACAATCGAACCTACCTTTACCTCAAACTATGGAAAGTTTGCGAGGTGCTATCATCCATAGTGAACCTAAACGCGATACCATCCCAAGAGATCCCACAGCCACCCAAGCCCAGTCGATGCCATCTCAAGATATAAATGAGTGGGAACAAGCAAAAGCCTTTTGGCGCAGTCTAACTGCTGAAAAACGACGACAGCTTGAGCTCGAGGCCGCGGAAGAAGCAGGCGTCGAGGGCGATCGGGAAGAGGTGTCGCAACCAATTCGCCGGAGTAGCACTAAAAAGAAATCTCCAGAGGTGTCACAGCCGGCTACGCAGGCGCCCCAAGCCCAGAGCAAAATAATACAGCCGAAATCTCGCATGCGAACGTCAATGAGAATTGAGCGGACCACTGAGCCTAGAAGCACCCAACCCCAGACGAGTATACGTAAAACGTTGAGACAGAATGGAGAGGCTCAAAGTGTCGCAAAGCCGCCTACCCGGCAAACAGGCACGACTCCAGCAGCAACGCGCATAGCTCCACCAGTATCTAGTCGCAATCAGGCTGTAACATCCCGACCACAGTCAGCTATTCCACCAGCGCCGAGGAACCAACCCGGTGCACAAGCCGGGCCGACCTTGGAACGAAGGGGCTCCGATGCCAGCGACAGCAGTTTCAAGCGTAGTCGTCGGCCAGCGAGTGGGTCCTTTGCTTTTCGCAAGACGATGCGCCAAACCTCTCCCATGCTACCACACCACGAACCCACAAGAGGTTCGGGGCGGTTCAGTCTGCGGTCTTTATCACCAGTCGGTTCGACAATTCGCGGTGAACCAAATGCCGCTTTCGCTACTTCGCCGAGTGGCATGAGGCGTACGTTGCGATCGAATAGCGAATCCAGCTATGAAGGAAAACGTTCCTCTCTTCATTTCCCTTTATTCACGCGATCCACAAAATCATCTCCTAAAAATTCCAAGTGGGCCAGTCGTCTTGAAGATTCCAGCGATGAAGACGTAGGGCCTGTTGCCGGCTTCCAAAGTCGCATTAACGATTCAAGCGACGAGGATGAAAACCTCCTTAATTCCCCAAGGGCGCCCAAGCCTCTAGGGAAAGCTGCATTGCATAGCTCTGCTGCTGCGCCAGAGTGCTCTAGGCCAGCGCCGGTTCCCGAACTCGAGGAAGACTCGCCGGATTTGCCTGATAGTGATGATGACCTCATGCCAAGTCCGTTGCAGAATTCTCAGAGCAGAGTCACAAATAGCGATTTTGCGAGTCGTCCGGGGACGGGGCGCACAGGTTCTGGGGCCATTGGCACATCGACCTTGGGCCGATCCCGATCTGGCCGAGGCGGACTTCCCCCTTCGTTCACATCTTCCACGCCCCCGACAAAAGATACACGCAGTTCTTTGCTAGGTATTTTGCGGCGCAACAAAAGAGCGGATCATGCTAGTAAAATACAACGTTCAGAGCCAATTGACAGCGCCGCACGACGTGATACAAAACTTGAGCGGGATGTAAGACAACTAAAGGATCTGCGTAGCGACCAGCCCTCGAGCCCCAAACTGCAGAAAAAGACGTCGGTTGGCCGAAGTGACAGCGGAGGACTAGCAAGGCCGACCTCAGCCGGTAACCTATTCAGCCGAAGTGCAACCACGGGCGCTGGTAAACGGCCAACGATTGGCGATAGACGCAGCTTCAGCCTGGGTCTTAATCCAAACAACGATAGCTTCGAAGTCGAGAATGGCAGCGTTGACAGTCCCAGTGTCCTCAAGAAGAAGAAATTTGGGGCCTTGCGTCGCATGTTCAAACTAGACGAGTAGGGCACGTCAACGGGTAACAAGAGGAAACGCAGGGTGTTAGTGAAGAAAGCTTTTCGGTAGCGCCGGCCTCCCACTCTTCACAGTATGCGGCTAGGTGTCTCCCGTCATCCTTCTTTAAGGGCTCGGTGGGAAGCACTTGAAGCACAGAGCATAAATGACGACTTCGTCCACTACCACAACAAACCCTTCTTGGGGCATAATAAATACATTGAATAGACACGCGCGGGTAGGGTTGGCGGCGCGAGAGGATTGGAAGAGACTATTGGATTCGGTCGTTTTATTTCTTTTATTTTTATACTGTTGATGATACCTCACTACCTATCCGTCCAGGTAGCTTTCTTTTATGTTGCCGCCTTCGAGGTTGAAGGGCGATAGAGAAACGAGAATAACCATGAGCCATGGCTTTTAATTCATGTAATTATTACCCAGAGGTGGCGGAGAGGAGAGGGCCAAACAGAGGGCCTTGTCCGCCCACGAGGTCAAAAAGATCAATTTTTTTTTTTTTTAAAAGATGGAGCGGGAGGTCCTCCGACCTGCGGAGAAGAACCCCTGAGTTCACGATAACCGGGTTAGCATGCGCACTAGCATGCCAACAGTGTTGCGATCGACGGCCTGTTGATGTATGTGGGGGGCGACGCGGGAAGACAAGTGGAACGGCCAAGGGAGGGGAGCTTACGCGGGATGGGCGATCCGAGTTGGTAATTAATCAACATGACGGTGTTTCAGACTGGGCGGGCAGAGGCGGGCAAGGCAACCGAGACGGACGGCGCGGATCCAAGATGCGATCGATGGGCCACGGGTGCACCGCTTTTGTCACATACTGTATGTAGGTAACAACCCGCGGTGGCGGATCTTTGGGCTTGGTCTCGGCCAGCAGTCCGCTAGGAACTAAGTCAGGGTCGAGGAGGTGGGCAGCCCTATCTATCTACATACACAGTAGGGCTCTGTATCACAATATAATGGGATATGTAAGAACCACATAGTGCTTCTAAGCAGATTCTACGCAAGGTCGCACATGTCCTATTATTCTGAATAAGCGGTCACGTCTTCACCCACAAGGCAAACTACTAAGTCCTCGGAGAATGGAGAACAGAGTGGCCAGGTGTTTGTGGTGTCTGTCAGGTGAGCTCTTCACACTGAATTCCGAACAAACATCATCTCCCACACAAGCTTACTACTTAGAGACGACTCCCAGGGATTTTGAATTGGCACCGCCGGTCTGGTGGCCGGTGAATGAGGGTGGGATGGTAGGCAGGCAGGCAGACAATTCTAGACTTGGGCATCCTGTGTTCTTAGGCTCGTCTAGAATATGGGGAAGTGCGCAATCCGGGAGCCGAGAACCAGGTTCAACCCCACCACAGTTCCCCATATTTACGACTTGGCCTCTCCCACCTCTGGACCGCCTCGGCGCCTGGTTGCTGAGTGATTAAGTGGCCCTTCGTCTTACCCGAGTAGGCCTAGAGGGGCTGGGCAGAGCTGGGATTGCCGGGGAGCTCTGTGCAGTAGACATGCTGCGAGGGTGCTGTAAGTGACAGCTAACTAGGTAGTGGGCGGTGCTTGATAAGGAGGTCTGCAGATCGCAGGAATGCTCACATGAGGGACCCAGAAATTTACTGCTGAGGTGTGACCTACCCGCCGCCGTCGGAGCCAGCCAGCCAAAAAAAAGATCGTGAGTTTTTTTGGCCTGTAGGTTAGGCGGTGCTGTAGCAGGTCGGTAGTAGGGCGGTTAGGTGGCTACCTGGGCCACTAACAATTTTGCTGGCCCTTTGTAATGGAAATAAGTAGTAGCTCTTGTGCCCTTCGTATTTTTCTCACTCTCTCGTCCTCGTCTCTTGTGCCTGTTGCTTGCTTGCTTCTTTGTACTATCGTCGCCTCCCACTTACTAGCGTATCTGTTCAACAGCAGGAAACAGGGCTAAGCTATACTTTTGAAGGCATTGATATTCGCCAGAATACGTCATTGCGCAACACAACTCTCTAGAGCCTAACGAAGCGTCATTAGCTCGACAGCTGTCTACGCTAGAGACGTAAATTCGATCACGGTCGGAAACTCCTAACTGAATAGTAGTTCAGGTTTCCTACAAGATCGCATCTCTTCATACTTATTTGCTTAATTTATCACATCGTAGCTTCTCAATTGGCTTCACCGGTCAGAGTCAGACAATTGCGATCTACAGCCAGTTTCACCTGCTGCATCCCAGAAGTTTTCACTTCTTCATTCTTTGCTGGTTGATTGCCCGGCTCTGTCGCCTTTCTCACACATCACAACACCACAACCAACCAATTAATTAACACACATCTCCCCCTTTCAGCATGCTCTCCCGGCAAGTCCTCCGCACATCCACACGCGCCCTGCGCTCCGCAGGTGCAGCCATTCCTCGCCAGACACCCGCGGCGGCGGCGACAGCATTCCTGCACACACAACCGCCGATGGCGACGCCGCCCAACAAGGACAAAAAGGTCCCGGCCCCGACGCCCGGCGCCTTCGCGCGTACTGACGACTCTATTACGGTCGAGTACCCGGAAGAGGGCGAGCTGCCGTCGTCGGCGCCCGTCACGGGCCGCGGCGGCATGCACATGAAGCGCACGCTGGCGTCGTTCTCGCTCGAGGGCAAAGTCGGCGTCGTCACGGGCGGCGCGAGAGGGCTGGGCCTTGTCATGGGGCAGGGCATGGTCATTAGCGGGGCTAATCTGGCTATTGTTGATATGAACAGTGAGTGTGCCCTCCCTTTTTCGATTGCGAGGTCGTTTTGATTTGTCCTGACTTCTCGCCGATGATCCATGTTCCCGTCTTTCGATCAAAAGTCCAATCATGAGCCAATTAATCGCTTTGGAGAAGCTAACTCTCCCGACCCCGCCAAACAGAGGAAGAAGCCGAGAAGCAAGCCGTCGAGCTCATCGAGGTGTTCCGGCGCGAGAACCCGGGGTCGTCGCGCGTGCCCAAGGTGACGGCGCACTACGCCGACGTGTCGGACGCGGACTCGGTGCAAGCGTGCATCGACGGCATCATCAAGGAGCACGGCAAGATCGACAACCTGGTCACCAGCGCCGGCTTCACCGAGAACTACAACGCCGTCGACTACCCCATCGACCGCATGCGCAAGCTCTGGTCCGTCAACGTCGACGGCACCTACCTCTTCGCCGTCGCCATCGCCAAGCACCTAATGGCGCGCAAGGCGCAGGGCAGCATGGTGTTTATTGGCAGTATGAGTGGTAGCATTGTCAATGTGCCCCAACCCCAAGCGTGAGTCCCCCCGTCTGTCGTATAAGTCACCTACCTTTGGCAATCTTCGGATGCGTCGGAGGGTCGACCTAATTGAGTGATAAATTAGTGGAGGGATGAGCTAACAGTGCCTGTACTCCAGTCCTTATAACAGCGCCAAGGCCGCCGTGCGACACATGGCTGCGTCGCTGGCCGTCGAGTGGGCGTCCGCCGGCATCCGCGTCAACTGCATCTCTCCGGGCTACATGCTGACTGCTCTGTACGTTATCCTCCCCATCTCATCTCACCTCACCCCATAGCACTTTTCGCAGATCATCTAGCGTCGCGTCTCCCGCCCGAACTTCCCTCCGCTCAATTGATGCCGTGCATGCTAACCGACCGCGATCAACAGGACTGAGAAGATCCTCGACGACAACCCGGAACTCAAGAAGCAGTGGACGTCGCTCATCCCGCAGGGCAAGATGGGACAGCCCGTCGACCTCATGGGCCCCGTCACCTTCCTGCTCTCCGACGCCAGCCAGTACGTCACTGGTGCTGACCTTCGCGTTGACGGCGGTTACACCGTCACGTAAGATGCTTCGACAAGCAGCAAAATAAAAAGCGTTTTTGTTTTGATTGTCTCATGCTGGGTGGTTATCCGGAGGCCTCTTAGTACCTCTTGTCGCTGCGAAGGCTTGGGGTTAGTGGGCGCGCTGCGTCGCCAACTCACGCGAAGAAAACACGGGTATAGAAAAAGGTAACCGGGGCGTTTTGATAATAGCGTAGATTGTGCGTAGTGTTAATGACGGAAATTTTTAATGTCCTTCGGTCCCGAGCCTTTGTGAATGAGAGCATGTCGTCTACCTATAGAAGAGAGTAGTAGAAGAGAGGTCAGGAGTAAATACAGAATTCAGCCTCAACCATGCAAGGACGGCAGGGAGGTCATAATAAAGCACCAATTAGTTTAACCTATCTAACGCGTCCGTACCTTTTCGTCCTACTTTCATCCCGTCTGGTACCTTATTCTCTCCACACCAGGGTTATCTAGCTCCGACCTATTTTCGTTCGCCCCACTTTGGAGGCTATTTAAACCTCTCTTTGTCCTTTGTGTACATTTCTTTGTACCTAGTAAAACGTGTCTTTGTCAAGCTGGGCACAAGGACTGTGATTGTTTAATTGTAATGGAAATTTGATAGCCTTTAATTTTATGAGAAATCACCAAGATTTCGGTTGTTAGGATACCATTGGCGAGCGCGCCTGCTCTTATTCAGAGGGAGCATGTAGTGTAAGGTAGGACTTGAGCAAACATCTGTATTTGGTATCTATCACCGAGTAAATAGGACTCGCCGGGTCAGCTTTATCCCGCAGAAATGGGTGTCTACGTAAATTGCGATTTATACATTGGTGTGACAGAGAGCGGGTTAGGACGTTGACAACATGAGCCGCGTGGATTTCAATAGCACTGCCCCCCAGCTTGCTGTCATGTCAGGGGATTGTCTAGTTGTTTACATAACACTTAATTGGTTAGAATACGAACATGAGGCTCTGCTTCAACGACTCCCTGTATAATATTCAAGTATCTAGTTAGCGATCTGATCTATCCTATCAACGTAACTTCGCCGTGGTTTGCATTAATCTAGTCTTGTAATACATTTCTTTTCGAGCTGAACCTTTGATATTATCTAGTGAATCATATGTGATCAACTTGCCCAGGTGGTATACTTATGGGCTAATGGTATGATTCAATTACTTGCGCCTTAGGGATGAGTAAAACTTGGCGTACGCACGTGCCGCGGGCTTTCAGCTTTTGAATAGAAACGACAGCCCGCCATACCCCTTAGCGAATTTATTATGCGTTCGGCTTCCCTAGAAGCCACTTAAGCGCCGGTTCGCTACACTTGCTGCTGGCGACGTAGTCATCGCTACCGCAGAGTTGCAGTCCAAATTATCTCGTATTAGCTTCCTACTACCTATATTATACTCCAATTTCCTCAGATGGAGTAACTTCCATTAAGGTATTGGTCGTCTCTGTTACGGATTCCATTATTCGCTCATGTTTGGACCGCAAAGAGGCTGCCTAGTCTGTCCACTCGATATTTTGATAAGTTTCGTGGCGGTTGGATGCCAACCACCCAGCCGGGACAAATTCAGTCCCTCCAACCCCTGCACGTCTGGCTCCTTAATAATTCACTCATTGTCTCGATACTGGAAACATAGCCGCGGGCTCGATTTGGAGAGAACGTAGGCGGTCCCGGATCATTAGACAATAGACAGCACAGGCTGTCACTCCGGTTGAAATCTCCCTTAGCATTCTTGCCACCATGGGCTGTTTCATGTATTTGAGGAGGACTCCAAATCAAGAGTACCTGAATAAAGTTCTCACTCAGAACCCGCAATGATAGGCTAAGAGATATCAGCCTTGTTGCTCTGTAGATTGTGCCACGTTTTGAATGTAATTTCCCGCGTTTACTCCGCCACCGCCGGTGCGGCTCTGCGGCTAGATGTTCTTTATACCGTCATCGTCAAAGCCACTGTACTTCGTGGTAGCAACCCCATATTCCAGCCACGAGTATCGTGAGTTCCTCGGTGGTTCTGGCCCGAATAATGTACTTGTGCTCTTTATCACTTTCAATTCACAATGAAAACAGAAAGACTGATGGCCGAACAAGAATCTGTTGTGCAACTATCGCCTTTAGTCCTTGAAAATCAACAAATATGCGGCTGTGTAAGACGAACACCTGCATTATTTCTATACAGCACCTTGTTCCCAGCGGCGATTGTTTGATAAACAGAAAGGGAGAAACGAAAACTCGAGCCCACAAGAAGAATTTTGATGGGGGTATAAATACTCGCTGAGATTCAACTTTGCTTCAATTCCGATTTCTTCACTTCACACCACCTCACCTCACCTCACCACACTCAACACCAAGCAAACCTTCATACCACTACTCTACACTCCACTCACAACTACTCTTCACTCACACACAACTACCTTTCAAACACAACTGCTCTTCGCACACAAGCTCACTTTGCACACAACTACGTTCTCAACTACACCACCAAGCAACCCATAAAACACAAGCACAATGGGTAGGGGCAGCTACGACACTACGGGCACCACCAAGCCAAAGCCAAAGCCAAAGCCAAAGCCAAAGCCAAAGCCTAGCTCCCGGAGTGGAATCTCCGGAGCTGGTCTGAGCAACTCCACCCCTCGAGCCATCTCTCGTGGAAAGCGACTTCGGCGATAAGCACCGACACTGCCGAGGCTAGAATGTCATCAAGGCAGGAACTTGGTCATTCATAGTCCACATGGCTCACAACTGGGACCGTAGCATGATGATAGTGCTACGCTTCTGACGGATTTCACTGTTTCTTTTTGTAGGGAGTTGGAGTTGTCTATTGGGCTGGCTCTATGGTTGAACTAGTTTAGAGCAATAGATTTCATAGTTACAAATTGCATTATTTATACAAAATAACCTGTTCTTATAGTATACCGTGAATAGCTCCCTGTAAGCCCTCTAACTACAACTGATTTTTCAAATCAAGTCCACGTATTGCATTGGCCAATATAGTAGATATATGTCGGCCAATTTTTAATACATATTCGAAAATGTGCACAGCTCAACACATTAAAAGCTTCCTTTGTAATATGGGGTGATTATCACATATCCGGCCACCCACTTATTTCATACTTGGAGGTGTGTATCCCACTTTACACCTAGAGCTAGGAGCTAGGACTTTATCTCAGTGACGTGTGAAACTGATGATGTAATATATGTAATTTGTGTCTTGATTTTGGTAGCTACCGAAATTAATAAACCAGAACAAATATATGATGTTAATTATGGTTCGTAAGTCTAGATATAGGGGATGGGAACATAAGTTTGCACTTGAAAAGGAAATCTAATTAACTGGATTTCTCAAATACGGCATCTCAGCCTTCTCTTTTTTATTTACTTTAATAGCTCCATATACTTCACGAGTAGTGGCTTCTAGCATACCTTCATCTAAAACGTTTCCTATCGATAAGTTTTTAACTTTTGTTACGTAGGTATTAGAAACTGGACGTATTACTAGATATACTGTAGGTTGACTACTTAAGTAGCCATGTAGCACTATTTGTCTATATGATGAGTAACAAGTCTAATACGTACCCCCCATAGGATATGGCAATCTCAGTGATTATACCTCGCATAAGGATATGTAAATCCTAACATAGTGTGGGAATAGGCTATACTAGCCCACAGACCCTCCGACCAAGACTTGTTCGCATCGTCGAATTTCAGAGATCAAAGGGTGGATATATAGATGCCGATTAAGTCCGAGCTATATACGGCAAGATGAAATGTTTGGCGGGGACCTAAGAATCTTTCGCTTAGCGTTAATAGCAGCACTGCTGGAGCTGCTAGCCACCTAGTAGTTATATTCCGGCTTTTTATGCAAGAGGACAAATTAGTGCAGGGTCATAGATGGCAGTGGACGAGGGGCATTATTATGAGCATTAGAGCTGACTATATGCCTGACCCTAGAGACTTGACAAATGCCATATGACACTACCTTCACAACGGCTCTAACAGAAACGTCCTGGAGACGCCAGCAGCCGCCACGCCTTGAAGATGTTGTCAATACGTTCCGCTGAGGCTCCGTTGGGTTGCGAGAAGAGTGATCTCTTTGATTTTTGAGGGGGAACAACGTTGTTGATTGTATAGACCGCCATGGGGATAATTTCTAGCTGATGACTGCACGGATAAATGACAGATAGGCAGCTTGGTGAACAGGCTTCAGGGCAGCCCCCCCTTATACGCCGAGGCCACTTCATGGCCCTTGCATGGCTTTGGCGGGCCGCGGTCTCATTAGCGGTCATGGCCAGCCAGGACCCCAAACGGACATTTGTGCCAAAAGCTCGAAACGGCGCGACTCCCTCATAGCTACAGCGAGCTCCAAGGTGCGGCGCATGGAGGAACCACCTGCCTAAGACGATGAGTCGAGTGTAGACGACTTCACTAACTGCGAGGAATACATCGAGGCACAGGACGGTTTATCCCGGGCCCAACACTCAATGGCCGAGTCTCAGGATCCTTATCCATCCTCGGCGGCTGCTCCCACCGACGAGCCTCTGTCGACGAGCTTCACGTCTTCTTTCACGTCTACCTTTCCTGGACCTCCCAAGCGACAGAGGAACCGGCCTCCGCAGCATCCGGTAGACTAGCGCAGGCGGCGGAGGTGGAGACGTATTGGACGAATGGGATTTTCTGCTTCAAGAATCCGCAGGGCCAAGAGATCAAGACAGAATTGAAAGATCGGTCAAGGTGTGATAAGGATGACAAGCTATCTTGTTTCTACTGGCGGAGAGCTTAAAGTCGGGGAGGGCGTTTTGGATAGCATAGCTAGCAATTAAACCATCGTAGAGTAGTAGGGCCAAGCGGTAGTGAGGACTCGGCTCCAAGAGCCCGCGCCCATGCCGCACAAATACATTGCACCCAACGAGTTGGACGTAGGAAGCGAGGCTCGTGAGGAAACTGCCTTCGATGTCATTAATCCCGATCGTTTGTTTCTGGGCCCGTTAAATCAGAATCCCGTTCCGGAAGAGTGGCGGATTGATCTACTAAGGAATATTTACCCTTCGTAAATTTGAAGTTGTTAGCAACCGCATTATGCTTATTTATCTTTCAACATGGTTGATTAATGACCCGTGTACTTTGTGTTGTTGAAGTCTGATGTCCGGAACTTATCGCCGTCGCTGGCCACCTCGCATTGTGGCGCATGAAACACGCCATCCAGCCTGTCAAATGACAAGTCTAGAACAGTTCTGGCGTAGACAAGTAGGATATATCCAAACTTATCCATTACCTAGGCAGACGACGTCCTCTCCATGTCCGTCAGAAGGAGCGTCATCACTTCTTCTCCATTGTGCTAGGGAGAGTATGGACGCGTCCCTAATAAAACTTTATCTGACCTGTCCGTGAGTGGGCTGGGATGGCCGAAACAAATCGATACTCTTGATCAACAGTCCGACAGTATTCTCAACCGAATTGAAAAAGTATCCACCACTTTGAGAGCACCCCCGTGATTGCACGAGTTAGATATCGGGTTTCTGATCACATATATAGAGGTGACTCCCACAACTGCCGATGTCGGTCATGCTCCAGCCTTCGCTTCTTCTCCGCGAACTCTTCGATCTCATCCGCCTTCCTCTTCAGAGTCCTGCCTCTAGGCGGCTCATCGTCATCAGTCTCCGAATCAGTCGCAAAGTAGCCACTATCCGCCGCGTCTGCAGCACTGGCCGCGTTTCTCTTCTTAGGACTACGCGACCGTTGGCCTTGGTACAGGATACGGCACCGCTCGACATCTGCTTCCTCCGGTACCAGCTGGCCTTTTCTTTTATTTCTGACCAAAATAGCCCGGGGGTTGATCGCCGAGCCGAAAAACTGCCCAAGAAGATGAGAACCGAAGAGGGTCCAAGCGAGCCGCGCGAAAAGAAACTCGAGGACGACACCCTTGGGGAATCGATGAAGGGGCCTATTGTGCCAAAGGAAAGCGAGTTCGCCACCGTGATCCTCTTTGAAGACGTGGCAGACTAGTTTGACTTGCGCAGGAGCGGCACCTCCCGAGGCAGCGGCACCGGACGCAGCGCCATCTACAGACGGACTAGCTGCCTCGACGAATGTCTTGGGTATGAAGGAAAAGAACTGTTCGTCGAAAACAATGTGAATGTCAGCACGCAAAGGAATCGAGTTGCTGATGATGTCGGTAACTGGATCAGTCGACGATGTGGTTGTTCCCGACGTGAACAGTGCCATGCCGTTGTCCATCGCCCAATCCGTTTCACCAATTGGGATTAAATGGGAGACTAGGGTTCCGACACCGTTGGCCGCTAGCACGCACTGTCTTCGAGTCGACTCTGGTGATCCCAGGGGTTGGAGGAAGTGAGGACTCATCCGCAAAGCTTCCCAATGGTCGGGCAGCGGCCCTTCCGGGAAAATCCAGTCAGAAAATCCGGCGATGACGGGATACGGCCCACCCGCGCCAGGGAGGTGGAAGAAATACCACCGACCGCGAAGAATATGGTCGGCCGGAATGGGCACCCTTGTTGCAGCGTCACGCTGTGTCGAGAAGAAGCCATCCCACCTGTTTCCAGTGATGATGCCACACGCGACAAGAGCCGTCTCGTAGTCGATTCCGCCGTTGTCGAGAACCGGCAGGGACAAAAGAACGAGATGTCTTTTGTCTTCGTCGTATCCGGGGTGCACGAAATGAATCGAGCGCTGATAGGTCGATGGGGGCCGCGGGTATGCCTCGGCAGCAAGAAGCGACTCGCTGTAGAGTGGTTTGCAGGAGATGGGGTTGTTCGCCATGATGACGCTGGAGACCGTGACGGCCTGCAGACCGAAATGACGGCCGCCACGGCGAGGCAAGGGTAGGTGGGACGAGAGGCAGGTAGCGTGCGGGGGAAGTAGTTGTAATGGTGGTCGCCAATCGGGACGGTGTTGCAGATCGAATGATGATAGCGTGTGATGGCTTTTGACGTGGAGATGGGGATTGTTTTGTTCCTTTGTTCCTTTGTTGGGGGGCAACGGCGGTAAAAAAAGCGGGGAGCTCGCATACGTAATGGCCCTACAAAGCGTGAAGATGCACGAAGCATCTAAATCTTGAAATGAAATATCCTTCTGTTACGGACCGCAGGAAATAAGAAATGAAGCTATTAAAATTTAGACCAGCCATTCTTCTATTAAATAGTGCCAATACTATGACCAGATTGTCGCAACTCAAATCGCATGATCCTCCTACATAGAAACGCGTATATACCGTAAACGTTGAACTCGACTGACTTATATCACCTTTGACTGCCTCAAACCTGACATACTATGCCTGCGGCCTAGGTACAAGTACCAGAATATAAGAAGTACGAAATGCAGAGCCAGATTGAAAAAAAGGCCCGGCTCTGAGTTCATAAGCAATAGATCTCGAGACGCGGCTGCAGGCTTAGGCGTGAATTGGGAATAAAACCACAATGAAGGCGAGAACAGCCCTCGACATACACCGTCGGGTGTCGGGCGCGATGAGCTGTAGCTGTGGGTCTTTTCGTAAATATTGCAGTTTGTTGGCTAGTGCCTACATAGACATATTTCTGCTTTTCATTAGATAGTTAGCTGGTTATGTAGGTGTTATCCCGGAAGCTATTAAACATACCTGTGGAGGGTTATTACTTCACGGAGACGACTTGCGATATCCTCTCTGTCTAATCGGCCCACCCAGCCGAGGGCTCCTCGGTCTAGTTGAACCCCAGCATCTAGAAAGCAGTTGACTAGTTCTAGGTGGCCTCTCGAAGCAGCAATTTGCAGGGCTATTTGGTCTGGCTCAACTCCACTATTTAGAAAACGGTTGACTATTTCTAAGTGGCCTTCCTGGGCTGCAGTTAGTAGAGCCTCTTGGCCTGGCCCAACCCCAGCATCTAGAAAACGGTTGACTATTTCTAGGTGACCTTTCAGGGTCGCAATTTGCAGAGCTTTGTTGTCCGGGATGCCTCCAATTTTAAGTAAACGGTCCACCGCATCCAAGTCACCTTCCTCTGCTGTTGCCTGAAGGATGTTCAATCCCCCAATATCTTGAAGTTGATCATTAATTTTGATCCCTTTATCAAGTAGCGCCTCTATAATTCCCATGTGCCCCTTTTTTGCTGCCCAAAGCAGTATTCGTCCGGACAAACTGCTCATAGTGTTGCTCCAGAATATCTCTATCCCTTTTTCGACCGCTAAGGGCACCCGTCCATGGGGGTTTTCCGTGTCGTCGTATATTATACGTGCCAAGAGTAAAGCTACAATGGCTCCATGGTTCCTGTCTGCTGCCACGTGTAGAGGAGTCCTTCCATCTAGATCTGGTAGATCATATGCGGCTCCTCGTCCCAGTAACAAATCCACTAGTTCATCCCATCCTCTCCAAGCTGCCCTATACAACGCGGTGTGCTTAGAATAGTCCTGTATGTTGACGTCCGCCTCTTTTTCATCAATGAGAAATTTCACAATTTTTGTATGGTTGTTCTCCACCGCCCAATGCAATGCCGTTCGTCCCAGCCTATCTTGTTTGTCAACGTCCTTCGTGGAAACAAGGGCTCGCATGATTTTCTCATTGCCGTTCTGTGCTGCATAATGCATTGCAACTCTCCCATAGCTGTCCTCAGCGTTGGCATTATCCTCACTTTGCAACATGTCGACTTCCTTCTCGTTTCCCTCTTGCACTGCCTGATGTAGAGTTGACAGGCTGTTGCTCCCCACTCCCGACGCACCACGCCTTCCTCCTAGTCGTAGCCTCACACCGTTGAAGAGTTTTCTAGTCGTTTCTTGTACCGGCGCCATTTTATCTTCGGATCCTGTCTGAAAATCAATTAGTGTAATATTTTGCCTAATGCGTCGAATCACACTAAGAAGCCATATACGGTAAAATGGGGTATTATCGAAATTAAAGTGAGACGAATGGTGCGCGAAAATGTTCGTAGGTATGGGTGTCAAGTTCGAAACCATCCAGAAAAACGGGGAAGGTGGCTGCTGGGGAGGGAACATAAGGTGTAATGCTAGGCGCAAGACATGGTCCGCTGACCGCGCGGGAGTTAGCGGTGAGTCACATGCTCCTTTTGGAGCTTTGTTCATGGCTCAATCTCCAACAGGCTCAGTTCCTAGTGGCTACCGAAGGTGCATGAAACGCCAGGGCTTGTCTAAGTGGGCTATGCTGCAGCTTACCAAGATGCAATTGCAACCCAACCCGGTGCTGAGCCTTCGATAGTAACCTATCCTCACTACCCAGAGATGGGAGGAAATGCCCCGTCGACTGTTAGAATAGCAATGGTGGCGCTTAGAGATCGGTACGCCTAATTTTATCAATGCACTCTAGGGCTGAGCCCCCGTCGAGTCCTAATTTGCACGAATGTGTTGGATCCATGATATGATAGAGCCTTATTTAATGGATTAATCCTTGGTGGGTAGATTTCGCGCCCTAATTTAATATTCCTTCACTTTCGGTGGTCTTTTAAAACATATTCATGAGCCAGGATCGGTATATCTTGAAATCGTTGTAGTCCCCTATTCCCACACCTTTACACCTAGCCATGACTGTAGACGACGATGTCGTTGGTTGGCAAACCAGCCCCAGTCGTCGTGGTACACTCATGATTATCCAGAATTGCCTCTTTACCATCATTGCCTGTACATGGAGCATACAGCATCCTAACGTCCCACGATTGAACGAGTCATGGTTATTAATTCTGCTAAATAAATGTAAGTGGACAGTATTTACCTTATTCTTCCCTGAATTCCTCATGGCGCACGCGATTTTGGAATTTGTGATGGCGATGGAGGATATGAAATTATTAGACAAGAAGCGACTTCTCGAAGAAAACCCGCCTTGGTTTTTCCGATACTTTCGGCGGCCTCTTGCTAGTTCTAATGATGCGGAAACTGGTCGTGGAAAGCTACCACCAGCTTCAGGGGATGCGGAACGGCAAGAAGTGAAATGGAGCCTCACACACTGCTATATCGCAAATATGGGGGGCTTCTACACACATCACAACGGCGAACATCACTCCTTGACTACTAGGCATCTCCTCAAACATTCGCGACGTATTAAATCCTGGGTGTCTGAGGATGACTTGAACGACAAGAGCAAGACAGACTATTTCACCAAGGCCCTTGCTGTTCTTCAGATCACCCAATTGTTACTATCTCTCATATCTCGGAAAGTGCAAAACCTCGCCTTCTCCCAACTTGAAACGCTAACCTTGGCGTTTGCAATTTGTGGAGTATTAACTTATGGATGCTCGTGGTATAAGCCACAGAATGTGAAGAGGCCAATTGAAGTCTTCTTGCGGCCTGATGAAGAATGGGACCATTCGATAACACGACGGACTTTTGATAGCCTGTGGAAAGTGGTGATGAACTCGGAAGATCTGGTTAACAATGAACCTATACGGCGGATTCCTAATGATAATATACCGAAGACCAAAGCGCATGAGATACATTACGCTCTTTATGTGCTGACGGCATTAACGGTAGGATTCGGAAGTATCCATGCCATAGCTTGGAATTTCGAGTTCCCTACTCTTATCGAACAGATCCTCTGGAGAGTCGCGACTCTGATATCTACTGCTGCACCCCCTGTTGCCCTTCTCGCTATCCCGCTCGCCCAAATCCTCGTGCCTTGGGGAGACAGCGGTGACTTCAAGCACACATGCCTGAATGTAATGAAGGAGTTCTCCTGGCAGGAAACTGACAACCGACGAGTTCAAGATGCTATAAAAGTCTTACACGGACTGCTTGTTAACCTTGAAGATAAACACTTCGAGCAAGTATTCGGAAACGGTATCGATTCAGAAGAATTTCTTGGAGAAAAGCTCCTCAAATATGTCGAAAAGAACGAAAAGCTTCAAAAATGCCTTCCGAAAGACTTTCTTCCTCAATTCAGCCAGCTCGTCAAGATCCTGGAGGGGTCATTGGGCTCGAAACGACTGTGGGAGGCAGCCCGAACAAATACGTATCCCCAGCGGAATTTATTCGGTCCACTGGTCAACAACGGAATTATTTACGTAACGAGTATCGTGTACTGTCTTGCACGACTGAGTATAATTGGGGTGGCATTTTCAAGTCTGAGACTGATGCCAGAGTCTGTTTACAAGACCCCCTGGACCAATAACTTCCCGAGCATAGAGTAAGCAGCGGATTATAGTTGGAACACATATCACTGGAGAAAATTGACAGTCTGAAAGACATCGAGAAAGGGCTTCTTTCTGCCTTCTATTTCAGTTGATCTACTTCTTTATGACGGGTGCCATGCGATACGGGCCTTAAGCGGTACAGGCAGACTAAGCCCGAAGGACTGCGAGATCATGATTCCCTATAAGTTCGTTGGGTTTTATCTAATTTGTTAGATAAATTTTTTCTTTCTCAATATACTGTAGTCATCAGCAAAGTCTTCCAGGCTTCGTATTCTTACGAACTGAGTTCCTTGGTCTGAGTTTAGTATTCTCTTGGGTTACACTGTAAATCATTTCGCGAGACGCCTAGCCAGGGTTTAGTTTTCATAGCGCGCTCTTTTTGGGTTTAAAGTTATATGATATATTTGAGATAGAGCTTACTCCGGTCTTCTTTCTTAACTATCTCCTTTTAAGATTCTTCTATTCAACGAAATAATGCTTGAATATAACCCTTCACCGAAACATAAGGCTTGCGAAGAAATCTATCGCGGCGCTTGTAGCAAGCTCGTTGACTGCCAACCCATATCTCGACGGGCGAAGAAATTCTGCACTTACAGAACCGCCCCAGTTTCACGATTCAATTCAATTCCTTCGTAATACTCTCACTCGTTATCACCACAGTTGCTACCACACACTGAAGACAGGAAACGAATCATGAAAAGGTCCTCTTCGAATGCAGTACTCAGAATCTCTTGGCAAACAATCCCTAATGTGTAATTAGGGGCTTGTCAGATTCAAAATTTCCGGAGAGCGCCTGAAATATCTGGTGTCCTCGAGGTGCTTGCTTTCTTAGATCACGTAGATACTATGTTATAAGTGCCATGGACTTGAAGATTCGACCGGAATTGTGTCTAGGGGGAAAAAGTTGAACAGATCGGTAGTGAGGAGATTGGTGTTCTGATGTTGAAGAAAGAGATCTGAATAATTGTTACTGTCTGTAGCTTCGGGGTTATGTCTATTAAACCCCAAAGGTACACCGTTCAGATATATCACATGCTGTGACTCATCTAGCAAGAAATCATGTGTTGCTGTCAGGGCGGCGGGGATGCTCTGCTGCTGAGATGATCTAGTAGTGTGGTTAGTATGTTCACCGTCCTGGCGTTGCTCTGCTATCCGCTGTTCAAGCTTGTTCGTTTTGATGTATTCTTCGACAATTCTGGACGTTTCCTTCATTGATGACCGCGCGTGTATTATCGGTTCATCATTGACCATTTGGTCCAAGCAATTGAGCGCTGTCATAACGTATTCTCTATTGTAAGACAGTTTGGCAGAGTGCCTCAACATATCGTAGAATAGCACCATGGCACTAGACTCCAAGAAGAACGCGTTAAATGGAATGGACTAGAAAAAAAAGGGCTCTTAGTAGGATTCCCTATCAGTTATAGTACAAGGACTACCGCTCACTTTGCATAAATCGAAGTCGTGATACGTTTCGTTCATGTATATTATACAATCTTGTGCCGCTTCTACGGCTGCCCGACAGGCGCGTCGCAGCCACATATGATTTGATGACGAGCGCTGAGCTCCTAAATGTAATGCAAACTCGGCGATCAGAAAAGGCCGGAAGGTAAGGAGGAGAATATGATAGTATACTGCAAAGATTAGTTAGCCACTATGAATGATGTCTCGGGGGTGCCTAATATCACGCACCGTTGTTCAAGAGTAAGGCAGAAGTGTGGTTGAATAGCGACGAACGAGCGGTAGCCGCCGATGCGATGCCTAACTCTATTGCGCACTCCTGAAGCCTGCTATGTATCTTCTCTGCGGCCTGGTATAGTTGCCATAGAGATGCGCAAGCCGAGCCATATATAATGGCCGTGCTGTCTTCTGCGATTTGTGCCAGTTTACAAAGGCCGACGAGGGCGGGTTGATTGTCAGGATAGGGTGTTCGGACACTAGCCTTTTTGTACGTACTCTCACGGCCAAGAAAGAGTGCGTGCATACTAATTACGGCAAATGTGTGTCAGTTCGAAGGGTTCATGAATATGTTATTCAAAAGGTCTTACGTTTCGTGATAATACACGCTCCAGACCACAATGCGGCGCTTTTGTATGATATCTGGGCGAGCACTATCTCCCGGTCCATAGCTGTTCAGTCCCATCGCGAACAATTTCCTAGAGGCGACTCCGGTGTCGAGGTAGGACGAGTGTGGGCGGCCCATATTATCCTGGTACGTCGCGAGCAGTAGTGAGAAATGGATCATCGTTAAGCTGACCTCGTCGTCATAGGCGGCTGCCTCCTGTCTAGCTCGGTGGAACAGCGATTCAGCTAGGTCAGTATGAGATTTATTTAGAGCCCCATTAGCTAAAGTAGCAAGCACTACCGCTTTTATTTGAGGAGCCGCTTCTTCGCCAACTTCACTCCTGTATACAACATGAAGAAGGTCGGTCATCTCAGACGGTGAGAAGAACGGATGCTGGAATTGATTTGTTGAGTTGAAATGACCTAGGAGCTGCTCGGCTTCGCTCAGGGGAAGCCATTCGGAAAGCCTAGACTGAGTGATGGACTGCGTCATAAATCTAGAATCGACCCTGGTTGGGGTTCCGAAAAAGATAGCTTGTTGTTTGAAAAGCCTAAGCCCTGGTCCTCCTTCTTGGACCGTATCGGTATTGCTGGAGAGGGCAACGGTTCCATTGTGATCTCGGTCTATAAGTCTCCATAGAACTCGATATACCTGCTGCGAGAAAGCGAATGCTGAGGAAGGGCCATAGAATAACCGTGAAGTGAAAATACAGTCGGCTGTTTGCTGTCAGAGACGAGATGTCAGAAACTAGATGTTTAGAGGGCTTTTATGACGGAGTTGAGAATTTAAAGATGATATGGAGAAATTTAGTAAGCAACAGCAGTAATATCCGTAGTAAGGTATAGCTTATTAAATAGGCAGCGGAAAGACTTCGTGGTTTCTGATACCTCGTGTGTTGCCGTTACACTCCGATGATATTCATTCCGAGCGGCCTCTTCAGGCTCCGGCTGGGTTACATCTAGCCCGGATAGCTCGCTTGTATTGCCGCTTTGTGGACCGATGTGATTGATGGGGGATGTATCTTCAGAATTTGCATGAGACTGTGTACTTCGAGTCTGCTTCCTGATACGAGACCGTAGCCGATACTCGCAATCGGTTTGTCGATTCTTAGCTATGCACCGCTCGCATGGCCTACCGCCGTCGCATCGGAGCTTGGCTTTCCTGCATATTTCGCAGGCTTTAGTAATATTTGAGGCCTTTCGAGTCATTTCTGATGCTCATGTAATAAACTTGAATGGGAACACTTTCGGGTGCTGGAATAACGAGAAATGCCGAGCGGGATTATGGCAAAATCACAAATAATCAGAGGCTGCATTTAGAGCATTGTATGACGTACAAGTCCGTAATTCCGTAATTCCGAATTCTCACCTCCGGCTACGCTAGCTTCCCCAACTACATGAACGTTCTAACTTCAAAAAGGCTAGCCAAGCATGGCACAAAACCACCATCCGGGAACTAAATAGAGATCTAAGTCTATTCCCATCAGTCTAATTCGTGATGCAAGTATGATTGGTTACTGCAAATCTAGTGATTGGCGAGCCACGACACCCCTATTTCCGACGCCTCAGAGTCATGATTAAGCCCCGAAAGAAGTGAAGTATAAGAATAAAAATGTATCTTATTTTCAAATGGCGCAAGTTCTATACTCCTGTATCTGTATCAACATCGCAGGGTCTCGCTTATCGCCATGTCTTCGACCGACTTGTCCCACTGCGAGAAAGCGGCTGAGGCAGGAGAATACTACCTGCCTGGCCTTACTGTTAGCTTTGAAGACATTTCGGTTGAAGTTGAAGGACTTGGAGAAACTTATATATCTACAGTTGCCTCTGTCTTTTCGGCTTTGGTGCCTTCCTCTAAGAGAAGCGAAGAAAAGAAGAGAGTTAGTGGAACATTTTAATTCACTCTAACGAAGTACTTCCCGATGCTGACATTTCAAAATTATTGTAGTGTATCCTCCAAGGGATAACGGGCCAAGTCCGGCCGGGCGAGATGGTAAGAGCAAACTCTGGCCAACTTTATCTCAAAATACGACTAACACCACAACTATTAGCTTCTCGTACTAGGCCGACCGGGCTCAGGATGCACCTCTCTTCTTAAAGTTCTCGCAAACATGCGGAATGAATTTTCCAGTGTGTCTGGTAAGATTCGCTACGGAAACATTGGTCACAATGAAGCCCGGAGGTTCAGACACCAAATAGTTATGAACACGGAAGGTATGTATCAAAGTCAATTGCACGGGGTACACATCCACTAACCCATGGTAGATGACCAGCATTTCCCTAGCCTGATGGTGTCAGAAGTTATGGAGTTTGCGGTCGGCACCAAAATACCGAGGCAGGGATCAAAATCGACAACGTCTAAGACTGAGCACGTCGATAGGAAAACGGAGGCAATCCTGGATTCTCTAGGCATATCTCATACTATGGAGACCGTCGTTGGTGATGAGTTCATTCGAGGTGTTTCTGGAGGCGAGAGAAAGCGCGTGTCCCTCGCGGAAGTTATGGCAACTGAGGTGAGGCGACAGATCTCTCATTTTGAAAACGCAGCTACTGATATATAGGAAGGCATCGATTCAATGTTGGGACAATTCCACGAGAGGTTTGGATGCTAGCAATGCATTCGACTTTGCCAAAGTCCTTAGACGGGTTACCGATGAACAAAGCAAGACAATGATAGCGACTCTCTACCAGGCTGGGAATGGTATTTACAACCAGTTCGATAAGGTGTTAGTGCTTGCAGAAGGAAAGCAGATATATTACGGCCCTACCTCGGAAGCCAAAGCATACTTTGAGAACCTTGGTTTTCAGTGTCCACCTAACGGAAATGTAGCAGACTTCTTGACCTCCGTTACGGTCCCAACGGAAAGAGTGGTACTCCCTGGCTTTGAAACCACTGCACCGAGGACTGCTGAAGAGTTTGAGAAAGCCTACAAACACAGCAGTACATACAGAGGAGCACAAAATGTCACTGTAACTGACGACCAATTATTGGCGGCTGAGGTTAACATGCTTGATGAGAGAAGGGAAATTGAGAAGAACAGGACATTCAGTTTCCTATCGCGGGAGCACAGTGTTTATCAGGTCTCATTTGCAAGGCAGGTTTGGGCGTGTACAAGAAGGTATGTCTTACTGTCAAACTGACTCTCCATCAGATATACCTTTACTAAGCAAGAAACCAGGCAGGTCCAGATTCTGTGGGGAGATCGCTGGACCAACTCTCTCAAACTCGCCTCAAACGTTATCGTTGCTTTGATTTCCGGAAGCCTCTTCTACCGCCTTGCTCCCACAAGTAGCGCTACCTTCGATCGAGCCGGGGCACTCTTCTGGCCAATTCTCTACCTTGGTTTAAACTGCCTCTCCGAAACGACGGCATCATTCATGGGTCGCCCCATATTCTCTCGGCATAAACTATTTGGTTTCGCTAGGCCGGCTGCGCAAGCGATAGCGTGTACCCTCGCAGACATTCCTTTCACGGTCTTGGGTGTCAGCATCTTTGAGATCATATATTACTTCCTAGCGGGCTTCACGCGCGAAGGTGGCAAATTCTTTACGCAATGGTTTATCTACATCGTCTTCACACTTTGTCTGCTGTCGTTTTACCGAATGATAGGTGCTTGGAACACCCATTTTGGGCTAGCTTCCCAGATTGCCGGTTGGTCGACTATGGTGATTATGGTATACGCGGGGTATGCAATTCTCAGACCTATCGTCTCCTTTTTTATAACCCTCAGGGTGCTTGGATTTTGCTTTTTAAACACGACTGTGTCCGAAACTTCTGGCTTCCCCACAAACTGCGGTCCAAAAAGCGGTAGCTAACTCGAAGTGTTGCAGGTATCTCGTTCCAGTTCCTAGCATGCACGTATGGTTTCGATGGATAGCGTATATTGATCCCGTGCAATATACCTTCGGTGCACTTATGGGAAGCGAGACTGATGGATTAACACTAGAGTGTGTTGAACCTCAATTCATTCCGTACGGTAATGATTACGAGGACATTTATCGCGGTTGTAGCGCACCAGGCTCTACCCCTGGCCAATCCACGTACAGCGGCGCGGATTTTCTCAAGGCTCAGTATGGGGACTTCACCCAACATGTCTGGCGAAACGTAGGTATCGTTATTGCTTTCTGGGTATTCTTTTCTATAATGGCCTCCCTCGGCTTCGAGCTGAATCTGCAACGTGCAAGCGGTTCGAGGATTCTCTTCGAGAAGAGAGCCCATCTAAAGTCACTGTCTGAGCGAGAGGACAAGGAGAAGGGTATAACCAGCGAGACCGGGGATATCGCAAGCCACAGAGACCAAGAAGAGCATGGAAGCACCGATGGGACGGTCTTTACTTTCCGAGACATCAATTACTTCGTTCATGCCGGCGGATCTGAAAAGCAACTACTGCGAAACGTCTCAGGCTTTGTCACGCCTGGCAAGCTGGTAGCACTGATGGGAAGTTCGGGCGCCGGGAAGACCACGCTAATGGATGTCCTCGCACAGCGAAAAGACAAGGGCACAGTCAAGGGATCGATCCTTATTAATGGAGAACCTCAGGGGATCACTTTCCAGCGCGATACAGGATATTGTGAGCAAAACGATGTCCATGAAGCCACGGCGACCGTTAGAGAAGCTCTTCTCTTCTCCGCAAGGTTACGGCAACCTCATTCTGTACCGGATGCAGAAAAGGTTGAGTATGTCGAATACATCATGAGCTTGCTGGAACTTTTCCCGCTTCAACATGCTGTTATAGGCTGTAAGTCAATCAGCATCGGAGCTATCTGCAATCCCAAATGGTGAACGCTAATAAAATTTCAGCGCCCAACTCCGGACTTTCTATTGAGCAACGCAAGAGATTAACGATAGCGACAGAGCTCGTTGCCAAACCGTCGTTACTCTTCCTAGATGAGCCAACTTCTGGTCTCGACGGCCAATCAGCCTATGAGATCTGCCGCTTTATGAAGAAGCTCGCTGCCGCCGGGCAGACTATTATATGCACTATTCATCAACCATCCGCCGTCCTGTTCGAGACCTTTGATGTGCTTCTTCTACTCGCTAAAGGCGGCCGTACGACCTATTTCGGCGAAACCGGGCACGAGTCTTCTATTGTACTAGACTACTTCGCCCGCCACGGTGTTCCGTGCCCCCCTGACTCAAACCCCGCAGAACATATTGTCGATGTCGTTCAGGGGCGTTTTGGTACCGAAACTGACTGGCCAGCGGAATGGGAAGCCTCCCAGGAGCGGCAGCAGACTCTCGAAAAGCTAGCGGAACTCGAGCAAAATCATGACCATGCTCGCGTAGGTCAAGATCGACGAGAAGACGAGAAAGACTTCGCTGCTCCCATTCTTTCCCAAATATCATTGGTAACCCGCCGTCAACTCCTTTCGCTATGGAGAAACCCGGATTACGTATGGAATAAGATCGGGCTCCACGTAACTAATGGCCTCTTTGCTGGCTTCACGTTCTGGAAGATTGGGAACGGGTCATTCGATGCGCAGCTCCGCCTCATGTCGGTGTTCAATTTCCTCTTCGTTGCGCCCGGGTGCATAAACCAATTGCAGCCTCTCTTTATCAGCAACCGTGATATCTTCGAGACCAGAGAGAAGAAGTCGAAGACATACAGCTGGATTGCCTTTATTTCCGCGCAGCTCCTATCCGAAATCCTTATTCTGATCGTCTGCGCCACCATTTATTTCGTTAGCTGGTACTTCGCTTCTGGGTTTCCCATCCGGGCAAGTGTTTCAGGCCAGGTATATCTACAGATGTTATGTAAGTTGTACTACTTTGCTGACGACGTCGATATGTTCTAATGGGGTATTAGTATATGAATTCCTATACACATCTATTGGTCAGGTAAGGTTCAATTCCATTGATCACATACTGGGTTTGACTAACGAGAGCTTTCTCTTACTTAGGCTATTGCTGCCTACAGCCCAAACGCATACTTCGCAGCTCTCGCAAACCCTCTTATTGTTGGGACTCTGATTCAATTCTGTGGTGTTGTAGTCCCCTACTCTCATATCGTCCCATTCTGGCGATATTGGCTATACTACCTCAACCCGTTCAACTACCTCGTCGGCGGCCTTCTAGTCCCCGTTGCTTGGGACACTGAAGTACAATGTAAAGCCAGCGAGCTTACTTCCATCCCATTACCGCCGGAGACCACGTGCGGCGACTATATGGCGGACTTTCTGTCACAACACCCGGGATATGTCACCGATGAGAGTAATACCACTATGTGCTCTTATTGTCCATATAGCACCGGTGCCGATTACTTGCGCACGTTGAACTTCAACGAACAATACTACGGATGGAGAGATGTAAGTCTTATGCCAACTGGGTTAAAAACGGCCGCTAACCTGGATAGGTCGGTATTACTGCCCTGTTCTGCATCTCTTCATATGCACTGGTATTCCTAATGATGCGCTTAAGAACCAAAGCAACAAAGACAGCTAGCTAGACAACCAGGGCCACATTTACCGTTAGCCTTGGCAGATGCCGACTTTGAGAAAACAATCTTTTCACTTTCGGATTATTTGGCCTTGTGTGCCTTCTTATATCATTATCTTCTAGAAATATTAAACGTTGCGAAATATCAAGAATAGAATTATAGAAGGTAGCAACTGGGGACACGGCAGCGATAGTCATAGACACGCGCACGGCTTTTTAATCTATTCAGTTATTTTCACGCATACGTCTTGCCATCAGCGTCAATCGTCTCTCGTACACTGGGACTTAGTAAATACATTAAAATAAAAACTGGTAGCCCCCACCCCCGCCTCTATGGGAAATATGCTTTCTAGCTAAGTTCTATATGGATGACGGCGGGAGTCTGACATCATTCGTTCCACATGCATTATAAGGCTAAATATAAAAGGAGAAACTTTGCTAGTTATCTGCTACTAGTCTGGACTATTCCGCTTATTTTGATAATTCGGTAGGCAATAGGACTCGTCGGGTGACCGTTCCTCCTCGAGCTAATCTACTTTATTATGGTGTGTACACCCGCTCATCCCGTCATGCGGTGTAGCCTCACCACTGTAGGCAGAACTGCAAAATGAGGCTTGTAGGATTTATTTTGTATATGTAGGTCGGGCGTATGTACGGTTCTTCTTTCGCATGCCGCTAGTGATGGAAGGCGAATAGAATAATTGACGCAGCAACCTCCGTGAAGATCACATAGTCTTTAGCACTGTGCCGTGTATCTTCCCTACCGAGTTGTCAAAGTTCTGTCATCGGATCAATCGGGTAGCTAGAGCTACAAATTGTAAGTGTGCGCGACGAGGAGCGGACTCACCCGAAGAGCATCATTTTGACATCAATATCTCACCTTTGCGTCATTGACTGCAGGGTATCAACCTTCCTTCTGCCAATTGAGTTCCGGTCGCTGGGAGAGCTCCCGAAATTTATGTAGTGCTCAATCACGTCTCCGACATACTTACATACAAGGATCCCTGGGATGCCTTAGCATCGGTTCTGCAGTAGCCTGCACTCTAATATCTCTGTTGATCTTAGCGAGAACATGGTAAGGGGTTCCTGGAGCTGAGCTATCTAGGCGCACTTGTGCAAGGATAAGCTGTTTGGTTGAGTATAGCTAGATAGATAGCTCTGAAAGAAATGTCGCTGAGCGACTACCCAACTTCGGCGATGACCGAGGTGCGCTGCTTTAGAATAGGGTAAGAGCCTAGCAACTATTGCACGGGATCATTATTATACACTGTGCTTCGTACCTTTCCTAGGGCGCCGTTGAACGGATGAAAGTTGCGTCATATGATGCGCATGAAGCTTTGAGAGCACTAGCTCGCCAAGTCGCGCCGAGAGTAAGAATGACTGCTGAGCGCTCCTAGGAAAGGGGAAAAACTTTTCGTAGAATCTGGGAAGGGGATTGCGTGAAATTTGCGTGTAAAAGTTGGCTGAGGCTCGTTCTGTTCTACCGTGGCTGTCCGATATCAGTTGGGAACGCAGGGATCTCAAGCACAGGACAAAGTCGCGACGATGAGTTTCCTCTCTTCTCATAGGCAGCATAATAACACCGCCGGCGCCGACGACGTCGAGGCCAACGCCGCGGCGCACCAGAACGACCCGGGGGCCTCTAACACCGAGACCACGCCGGCCGGCAACAGCAGCAATAACAACGATAATGGCGGCGGCAGCGGGGAGCATATCAAATTCGGCGACTTCAAGATGAAGGAGCCGCCGAAGAGCTCGGACCTCGGCGAGTTCGAGGCGCTCGACCGCTTCATCACCACCTATGAGCAGGAGCGCAGAGCGAGTCTCGTCAGCGCCGTGAGGCTGGGTAAGAAGCGCAAATGGTGGCAGTTCTGGAAGTCGGACAAGGCGGCGCCGCAGGTCGCGGAGACCCCGCCGTCCGCCGTGGGGAAGCCTCCGGATTCGTGGCTGGATACGGACGTGCACCATGGTATTACTGGTGCTATGGTTGAGGAGCGCCGCAAGCGGTTTGGGTGGAACGAACTCACCTCGGAGAAGGAGAACATGCTTGCTAAGGTGTTTGGGTACTTCACGGGTCCCATTCTTTATGGTATGTTGACTACGCGCGATCGCGTTGCTTAATCGTTGAAACGGATGCTAAATATTTATAGTTATGGAGCTTGCGGCCTTGTTAGCTGTTGGTCTCCAAGACTGGATTGATTTCGGTGTCATCTTGGGTATCCTGGCTCTCAACGCATTTGTTGGCTTTTATCAGGAAAAGCAAGCTGCAGATGTAGTAGCGAGTCTGAAGGGCGACATTGCAATGAAAGCAATGGTAGTGCGCGACGGGAGAGAGCAGCAGATTCTCGCCAGAGAACTCGTACCCGGTGACATCGTAGGTTTTCGCTCCCGTTACGACCTGTGTCGGATATAGCTCTGAAGTTGGCAATGACACTGATATCCTATAGGTGATCATTCAGGAAGGCCAGACAGTGCCGGGAGATGCGCAACTAATATGCGACTATAATAGGACACACGACTTTGAACAGTACAAGATTTTGAAGAATGAAGACAAGTTTAATGAGGAAGCTGTAGAAAGTAGCGCCAATGAAAGGAAAGAGAAGGAGAAGGCGAATGATGGCGAGGAATCGAAGGATATTAAGGGACAAGATGAGGATGAGGAAAGCCTACGATCTTTCCACTACGGGGACTCGTTAGTTGCCTGCGATCAGTCTGCCATCACTGGAGAGTCGCTTGCCGTGGATAAGTACATGGGAGACATCATATACTACACCACGGGCTGTAAGCGTGGAAAAGCTTACGCGATCATAACCACATCGGCGAAATATTCTTTCGTTGGGCGTACTGCTGAGTTGGTCCAGGGAGCGAAGGACCAGGGGCACTTCAAGGCCGTCATGAACAGCATCGGCACTTCTCTTCTGGTTCTTGTCATGTTTTGGATTCTGGCTGCTTGGATCGGCGGGTTCTACCATCACCTCCGCATCGCACAGCCTGACGTTCAGAACCTGTTACATTATACCTTAGTCCTTCTCATCATCGGCGTCCCTGTTGGTCTTCCGGTTGTGACCACTACAACCCTCGCCGTGGGTGCGGCTTACTTGGCAAAACAGAAGGCGATCGTGCAGAAGCTGACGGCTATTGAGTCTCTTGCAGTAAGTATCGCTACCTGCCTTGTTGGAGCTGTTTTGACCAGTTCGATAGGGCGTGAATGTACTTTGTTCGGATAAGACGGGAACCTTGACAGCGAACAAATTGAGTCTCCGTGAACCATATGTAGCGGAAGGACAAGATGTCAACTGGATGATGGCCGTGGCAGCACTAGCTAGCTCCCACAACATAGCGTCCCTGGATCCAATCGACAAGGTGACGATTACAACCCTGAAAAGATACCCAAAGGCCAGGGAAATCCTGCGCCAGGGTTGGAAGACTGACAAGTTCACTCCATTCGACCCCGTCTCGAAGCGCATCACTAGCTACTGTCGACTGGGGAACGACCGCTACATTTGTGCGAAAGGAGCGCCGAGAGCAATTCTTTCTCTTGCCGAAGTCGACAAAGAGACAAGTAGCAATTACAATGCGAAGGCGAGAGAATTTGCGCAAAGAGGTTTTCGATCCCTTGGCGTTGCGTATAAGCAGAACGATGAGCCCTGGGTTCTCTTAGGACTGCTGTCAATGTTCGACCCGCCGCGCGAGGATACGGCGCAGACGATCATTGAAGCTGCGCATTTAGGTGTGCCGGTGAAGATGCTTACTGGGGATGCCATTGCTATAGCCAAAGAGACTTGCAAGATGCTTGGACTCGGTACCAAGGTTTACAACTCAGAGAGATTGATCCATAGCGGCTTGACGGGGACGGTGCAGCATGATCTCGTCCAACGCGCTGACGGGTTCGCCGAGGTGTTTCCGGAGCACAAATATCAAGTAGTCGAGATGCTTCAACAGCGAGGTTCTCTGACTGCTATGACAGGAGATGGTAAGGCGGTAGTTCCCCCGTCTTGCGACACGAAAATAAGTTTACGCATCATCGCTAACGAGATGGCATCGTAGGCGTCAACGATGCTCCGTCATTGAAAAAGGCCGACTGCGGTATCGCTGTTGAAGGATCATCTGAGGCAGCCCAGGCCGCGGCGGATATTGTGTTCTTAGCGCCAGGCTTGAGTACGATTGTCTTGTCAATCAGGACGGCTCGCCAGGTAGGTATCCGTGATATACTAGCTGCTTGGGGATGCAATTTGACTTAAGTAGTATGCTGACTACGTATCAGATCTTCCAACGGATGAAATCATACGTGCAATACCGTATCGCCCTATGTCTACACCTTGAAATATACTTGACGACCTCGATGATCATTATCAACGAGACAATTCGGCCAGATCTCATCGTCTTCATTGCGCTTTTCGCGGATTTAGCCACGGTCGCTGTCGCTTACGACAATGCGCATGTCGAACCCCGCCCCGTGGAGTGGCAATTAAAGAAAATTTGGGTCATTAGTGTCATTTTGGGCGGTCTACTCGCCGCAGGTACCTGGATCATGCGCGGGACTTTATTCTTGAGAAACGGAGGTATAATCCAGAACTTCGGGTCTATCCAAGAAGTGCTGTTCCTCGAGGTCGCTCTCACAGAGAACTGGCTGATTTTCGTGACCCGTGGCGGGCAGACCTGGCCCTCCTGGCAATTGGTTGGAGCGATTTTCGGCGTTGATGTCCTAGCGACGCTCTTCTGCCTGTTTGGGTGGCTGTCGGGCAGCGGCGGAGGCGTCATGAACACGACGCCGCACGATCAATTTCACAACTCGAGCAATGGTTGGACGGATATTGTCACGGTCGTAGTCGTTTGGGCGTACTCCATTGGCGTCGTGATTTTCATCGCGATTGTGTACATTGCGCTCAACGGCTTCCAATGGGTGAATGACCTGGGCCGGAAAGACCGGAACAAGAAGGACACCCACATTGAGAATATTATTGGCCATATCAACAAGCTTGCGCGTAAGTCCAGTTCATCCCTTTCTTTGGCTCTAGAGCGAGGTGTTTATTTATTAATTGGGGCTGATAATGTCTACTGTAGTCGAACATGAGCCTGATCCGAAGACGGGTCGCGACAAGTATTACATCATAGAGAAGACAACTGCCGAAGAGGAAGACCTTTAGGAGTCTTGGTACTGGGCCAGTCCCATGTTGACTAACCTACCTAACTACATAGTAGTGACAGACCTAAGAAGCAATGAATGCGACGGATGGAAGTGGGCACTGGAGACCCAGCGTCGCGGTAGATTCGTGTAATTAATAGTGTGTGATTCTTACAATACTTAATATTTGAAGAGCTAATTTTTGGAAACCGTTTTCTCCATGTTTTCATTCTCGCGATATAATCCCTTCTAGGATTAGCGTTTCGACAGCTGGGTAGGGGTAGTAGATGTCTCTGACCAATCTAATGAGCGAGGAGTCCACCATCAGCCACCCGAAAGCGATACCGAGCTTAGCGCCTAGTGGCTGAATCTCGCATACAGCATAGTGCTCTGAAATGGTGCTTGATCTGTTTTGTCCTCATATCCTACTCCTCACCGTAGAAGCTAGATACTTAAATTGGTATCACTAGGTAATACAATCCTGCACAGCCTAGAATGGTATCATGTTATGATTGTATTACGTTTTTCAAATATTAAGATCTGCCACTTTACAAGTTGACATCTTCAATTTGGCTCCAGTCCACATTAGTATCGCTATGCTATGTCCGACTCCTTCGGCCCTAGTCGGTGGCATGTCCCCTCGCTTTCGGACTCGGCATTGTGCGTTTCAACGCCATGCAGGAACAGTCACAAGCATGGGTGCCTTGAGTATATAAAGAAACCACGCGTCGGTCTATTCATCCCATCGTTATAGGTATAGGGTATATCGTGTTATTCATAGCATCACAACTTCTTCTACCTCGCATTTATTTTATCTAGTGGTATTATAAAGAGGTTTTCTCGAATAATACGTTAAATATGCCGCGCATTTCAATTAAGGCAGTGCTCCCTTTCTCTGCTACGCTGTCGTATGCGCTCACGAAGGGTAACGAATCGGGGTTTCTGAGAACCATCTGCAAAGTCTACCCCGGCTGCCTCTTCCTATGGGCTGTGTATCGTTTCATTCTCTATCCGAACTTATTTTCACCCTTAAGGCATATTCCTACAGTAGATGGCAATTCGTGGTGGAGTCGACAGTCTCTGCGCTTGCTCGCTGAACCTAGAGGCGTTCCCCAAAGCGACTGGTACGTTGCCTCTTGATTCTAGCCCAATCTCGAACTAACTCGGCCGCTGTGGGTTGTAGGATCGGCCAGTTTCGGGGGAGTCTTATCCGTTACCGCACGATTTTTAATCTTGAGCGCATCCTCGTGACGTCTCCGGAGGCGCTGGCAGAAGTATTAACGACCAAGAGTTACCATTTTAAAAAGCCTAATCTCGTCGTAACTGGACTTAAGCGAATTGCCGGAGACGGTATCCTATTAGCGGAAGGAGATCACCATAAACTTCAGAGGAGAACCTTGTCACCGGCTTTCGCTTATAGACATATTAAAGAGCTCAACGGGTTGATGTGGGAGATCTCAAGCTCAGCCGTTTCAGCCTTGACCAAAGCAGTTGCTACAGCATCAAAGGCCGACAAGCAGCCTTACATTATGGACATCAACGAATGGGCTAGCGAGACCACATTAGACATTATCCTCGTTGCCGGAATAGGACAAGACCTTGACTCCGTCCGCAACCAAGACAGCCAGTACAAGAACCTACAGAGGATATACAAGTCGGTCTTTACGACATCAAGCCAAGACTTCCTCTTATTCATACTTCGCATCTGGATCTTACCTAACTGGGTTTTGCCATATGTGCCTCTTAAGAGGAATATAGAGCTCGTCCAGGCGGCAAAGGACCTGCGCGACATATGCCGGGACCTGATTCGCCAGAAGAAGAGTGATCTCGAGTCCGAGATCGCTGACAGGACGGAAAAGGACATACTAACTGTGGCTCTGTCGTACGGTGGATTTACGGAGGATGAACTCGTCGAACAGCTTCTCACTTTTCTCGCGGCAGGACACGAAACGACTGCAACTAGTCTAGGATGGAGTGTCTTCGCCCTCGCGAAGAACCCAGAAATGCAAACAAGGCTCCGGGAGGAGATTCGCACTCATCTTCCCAGCCCGTCCTCAGCATCGCCCCACAGCGCTGAAGAACTGGCTACGGTTATTGACAACCACATGCCCTATCTCCGGGCGGTTTGCCTAGAAGTACTGCGGTACTTCGCACCGGTACCTGTAACGTTTCGCGAGGCAGCTGTGGACACATCTATCAGTGGTGTGCCAATCCCTGCCGGCACACACATAGTTATCTGCCCTCGGGGCACTAATCACGATGTGACACTCTGGGGCGACGATGCCAATGTCTTCAACCCCGATCGATATCTGTCACAACCAAAGCAGGAGTACACTGACCCGCTCGACGAGGACGGGCACGGCGAGAGTGCCAAGAGAAACATAGGAGCTAGAAGCAACTACGCAACTTTGACGTTCTTGCACGGCCCCAGGAGCTGCATAGGACAGTCATTTGCAAGATCCGAACTCGCCATCTTGTTAGCGACGCTCGTAGGGAGATTCGAGTTTGCACTGGCGGATGAAGCGCTCGCGGACGAGACGAAGTTGAAATTGAGACGGGGGGCGACAAATCGCCCAGTTGGGGGCGTACATGTGAAAGTCAGGCTTGTGAAAGGTTGGTAAGGGGTAAGATTATCTAAGAATCTGTCTCTGTGTTGTACCTTATCTTCTACCGAGGTATGCACCAAAACATAAAGTGCATGTAAGCATTATAAATACTACATATCGCAATTAAGACCATATGCGAGTGCATATATCCATCATAGACATTTAACGCATGATCAGAACCACAAATGAATCCAATCCAGGTGACCACGTTCTCAATCGTTTGATTCTGTCTGCCTTCTTCTCACACCCTCTTCGGTCGAGTCCTGCGACAAGCCCGATCTGCAACAAAAGTGCAACTATTCAATTGGGTTGTCCCTAGGCACACGTTTACCTGATGACACCATGTCACCCCATTGGTGTATGTTTCCACGCTCCACGCTGGTAAGGCATGACCTCCCCACGCATACTGACGCCCTCCTTGACGACTCTCCACTCGTCTATTATTTCCCTAGGGGGCCACGTCATCGCATCTGGCGGCGATTTTCGCGATCTCAGGTGCAAATACAGTATGTCGGTGGCTGGCTGCTACCCGAGCCTTTATCTTCTCTCATCCCGCTTATCCCCATTGCCCCCATCATTCCTGTCAATGGTCGTCCAACTCTGAGCAGCAGCTCAATCTTACTGGACTAGCATAAACGTGAAATGGGTACTACGGGCAAGGCGGGCTTGGAGATTCCTCCCACCAAGCGGGGAATATCCACCGATTGGCGGACACGACCGCGATGAGAACGTAGTCTGCCGAGCTGCGTGATGCAAGTTCAGAGGATTCGGAGAAGGATTCGAAGAAGACGTTGTATCCGGTCGCCCTGCGTATCGCTCACCCCTGTAAGCTCGCTTCCCACACAGAAAAAGCCGCCGCGGCTGGGCGATCAGCAGCGTAGCACTTTGACCCGGTGACGATCATTGGTGGGTGCGTCTCCATAAGCATGCATAGAACTTGCAGTAGGCATTTCGATAACCCTTTCTAGAATCAAATTCGGGACAACAGCGCAGGATCTTGTGAGACTTAGGTTGCATCCTGCGCATCCTGGACCCCAAACCCCTCTTTTCGTTGCGGCCTCGTCGACGCATGCTCAGACGAGATGTTAGCCCAGTGGCCAATCATTACCGCGCATCAAAAACTTTCATGCCAACTTCGATTGGGAGGGCGTATTTACCGAGTTGCCTAGCTTATGAGAAAGGCGCTCGCGCTACCGCCCGTCCAACCAGATCCTGTGTTCAACGGCATCGACTGTGAGAAAATACAACACTGCCGCTGCTCTAGTTGGGTTATAGGGCTCATGGGTGGGACTCTTTCTACCATTCATGGTGTAACTGAGTCTCCCTCGGCTTCCGGCTTGAGTATAAAAGATACTCTGCTCTCCCATCGCATGTCGCAGTCCCTCTTCGATCCTACACGTTCGGTATGCGAAATTGATTCACATCCCATTCAAGGTTGCCTCCCCTACTCTCTAGTTTCTCTTCCCTTCATCTCTATCCGTTACATACAAGAGACAATCGTCCTTATGAATACAGCTCTCAATCCCCTGATCTCACTACATGTTCAGCACGAGTTTTATATCAGGATATGCTAGACCATAGCTCTGCCCCCCTTACCCAAGCCCTATTCACTCCTCGCATCCCCATCCATATTATTTCATTTCTTCATAGGGAGAAGGTAGCCCTAGTGGGTTCGTTAACCCTCCCCTTCCATATCCCCTTTCCTATGATGGACATAACATACTCCAGACCGACCATGTCGTCGATCACGTGACACAGTCCCAATATCGGTTACGGCGAAACATGATTCCGAATCCTCCACCTTCGAGATTCTGTGCCACATCGCAGCATAGCGGATGCTCCGCCGACGCTTTTCGCACCTTACATACCTTTTCGGGGAGACACCGGGAATAGGGTAAGGGCGTACCTCCATGCCTAAGGTCTTCATGAGAGGCTTCAACGTAATCCGGGGAGACCCGCCGTCGCCCAGACCATCACGACCATCCCAGTTGGGGGCCGAACGTATGTGGCTGGGGGCTATTGGTCCAATCAAAAAGCAATATAAGTCGAGGCTCGCTCACCGAAATCTGACAAAGGTTTATCAACAGCTCAGGCCTCGGCAAGGTGGGGAATACTGATCACACGACGGCGGAATCGACCGACGTCGCCGAATAGACAGCCAGTCATTAGCGATTGCTACCCCAACGTAAATACTTCCCACGCCCACGAGGATTGCTGCCTACGAACCTTCGATGCCTAAGTGCCTACCCCGCGATCGACATGCAGAATAGCATTGGAGCGCGGACGACAGATGAGAAACGGCGATTCGACGGTTTTACTTCTACAGCCAACGGTTATCCCTAAACTGTATACGTATTAAGAAAGCTTGTGAAATGTTCCTATCAATGTTAGGTATTTGCGCAGGGTATTTTGAGCTGGGACAGGGAGCTGTAGCGATTCTAGTGAATCATGCTACCTAGCAGCCGAGCACCGTTTCTCCCATACTCTTCTACTAATCTATAATGGCATTTGCCAATTCTCGAGAATACTGCGATTGCCACCTACGTAGCTATCATGTCGAGCAGTGTTTCCATTGTTATTTAGAAATCTATTACTTTACCAACTACATCTCTCATATGCGTGACACTTTTTTTCCATCCGCTACCTGCACTCTTACCTAATTGACGAACTACTATCTCATTCATGGGTGACTACGCAACCTTGTTATTTAGGCTACTATTATCCACAACTATTACTCCCCACATTCCATACCAACCGTATAGTTTCAGTCTGCTGCAAATAGCACTATACTAAGTCACCGCCATACCACAACCAAAAGCAATTCCACCCTAAGCCTAGTGCTCTCTATGGAATAATGTAACGTACCTATAGAGCAGAGCGTTTTGTAATACTTAGGGTATGTATACTTTTCGCGTTATTCCCCGCATGAATCATATTCTGCTATGTCACTCGGCACGGATGTTACTGGCCTCGTCGGCCTCGCGCCGGCCTCGGTATAGTTCTCCGTCAGTTGTACGTTTGGCCCAAGTTCTGTCTCGAGTGGAGAGGCAATCAAACTGTATGCATGCAGTCCGGGGCTATGCTGGAATGACTGTGATCACATACATGTTCGGCAGTAGTAGTCGTTAGGCCATTAAGCCCAGGAACAGGCATCCAGATGTTAGTGGCGTCTGAGGCCATTCCCGCTTTTTTCAACCTAATGAGGCGGGACTCGAACCTATTGGTTTGCCAGAAGATTGCGCCCATGCGTAGGCGTCCTGAGGCTATTGACTACCGCGAGACATTGATTATCGCGAGCACTGGAATTCCTTTATTATGGCCGTCCTGCCGTCTATATCGCATCGTTAACCGTCCGTCTCATGTCTACAACCAACTACTACGTTGATATACCTTGCCTAGAACTGAACTGCCTCATCACTACATTCTCCTAAGCCAGCTTTTGAGATCATGCCGTCTACATCTAACACACCAGTGTACCATGCGTATGTCCATAGTTCATTACGTCTCCATCCTAGCACCTAGGCACCAACTACGCCACCGTCTAAACCTAGCTAACCCTATCTCTAGTCAAGCATCGTCAAAGCCTCAGCACTACTACAGCTCCCACCCACCCACTGGTCACCGTGCCGACCAACAGAGCCTCCGCGCGTACCGCTTGTCAAGCTACGGCCAAGACTCCCACCGCCCTGTAATGGCGTCATCCCACAGCGCGGCGCACATCGCAAGCTCCCACCAGACGCGAGTCACTCAGCAAACCGACGCCATTTTATCGCGTTTCTACCAGCGATAAACTATACCGGCATTTCTACAATGTAAGGTAAGCCAGGAGAGAAACATTTACAGAGCACGCGCTAACTAATAATTACCAGCAAATCAGAGCACGAATGTGATTCATGAAACTTTATACACTTTTAGACGATATCGGCCCAATTACTTGCATATGTAATCCGGGTCCGATAGACTCGACCGGGGGAGCGCTATTTTTAGGACGGAAAGGTCTGATTTGATGTGGCAGCTATACCAGTCTGGATGAACCCCTCTTTACCCCGCGGTTTTATTGGCCCCCTATACCCTATCAAAGGCCCAATTGAGGCCATTTTACACTACAAATTACTGTATATCACCGAGGCGCGAGAATGTGTCTTACTGACACGGGATTGTATATACTATACTATAGAGTGAGATGGAGGGGCGGATGGTGGGTAAATCGAACCCACTGCATCAATCTACCAGGCAGCAAGCCGGCCGCGGGAACTGGGGCTGGGATCCCCGCAATAGAGGATAAGCTTTGCGCTATCTAGATCGCTATACCCAATGAATTATGAATTTCTATACCCACATCAAATTGTATACTTACAGAACGGGGACTGAAGATGACTCTAAAGATGACTCAAACAATGACTTCTTACTGTTCTTAACGGGCCTCTTCACAATTCCAGTCACTGACGAGATGTGTCTTGCAGCTAGGCAGAGGCCTAATATCATCCTAGCCAGGTTCCGAGCGCACAACATGAAAATTGAATCTCGGTCTCGAATCGGGAGGGTCGGATAAGCTACCTGTCCGCCTCGAGGCCAGTTTTTAGGCCCCAGAGGCCTAAATGACGGGTTTTGAAGAACTAGCCTCGACAACACGTCAAAATTGTATTCCGGCGATGAGGCCTTATTTGCATGTGTCTGTCTAGCTTACATACGTCTAAGACTTATAGGCCTCGGACGCGACGTAATTAGAAAGCTTTAGCTTTCCCAAACGCGTATTATGGCTATAATTAAGTATAAGAGAAAGTATAGCTTAAAAAGTTCTAACGGTAACTTTTTAGAACTTTATAAAAGTAGTTGGCTTTTTTATTAGTTTAAACGTACTTTGTAATAGTTTTATTAGTTAAAGTTTATTTTTAAAATTAACTATAACATATTTTATATTAAAATTTATTATATAGCTTATGTACTACAACAGTAAATATAGTTATTAAAAATTACTATAGCTAAATATAAATATAACAAGCTTATATAATAATAAAACAAAATAAACAATTAAACAATTAAAGTTATAAAGTTAATAAAGCTTAAAAGCTTATAAAGCTACTTAAATATATATAAAAATTTATTATTATAAGCCAGGGCCTTATTAGTAGTATAGCTTAGTTAGTTGTTATATTCTAGCTTATATATAGCCGCTTGGTTGCTGCTTTTTTATATAAAAGCTTTTGTTTTTTTTATATAGTTAATAATAGCATATTTAATATAGCTACCTAGCTATTTTTTTATATTTAACTATATTTTTTATAGCTTAGTTTAGCTAATAAAATAAACTATTTAGCTTATTAGCTATATATATATTTTTTATATATTAAACTAATATTTTATTATTACTATAAGTTTAAACAATAATATATTTATAATGTTTGCTTATTAAATATTACTTTTTATTTAAAAGTTTTATAACTATAGTAACTTTAATATTTAATATTTAAAAGTTAGTAGCAAGCTTTTAATAAATAATAATATTTTAAAAAATTTAAAAATATAACTTTATTATATATAATAATTATTTTTATAATTAATATAAAAAATATTTATATTATATATATTTTAATTACTTATATATATAAACTTAATTATATAAAAGCTGCTTATATATATATAAATAATATTAAAAAAGCTTAATAAAATATAAAAAACAAATTAGCGTTTAATTAAATTATATTAATATAGCAATTAAATAGTTTTAAATTATATATTGCTATTTAAAGCAAAATTATATAAAACTAAAAAAAAAAATAGCTTAATTAAACAAAAATTTTATTGCTTATTATTAGTTTAAATATTGCTATAAAAAATTAGTTAAACTATAAAATATAGCTTAATATATATAAAATATTTATATAGCTAATTTGCTATTTAAAAATATTATTTATAAAAGCTTTTTTTATAATTTTTATTAAGGGCTAATTATAAATGTTTATATATATAAACAAGCTAATAAATATTAATTTAATAAAAGCTTAATTATAATATATATATTAGTAATAAAAAAACTATTGCTTTTTATATAAAAAAAAAAGCTATTTTGCTAAGTTATATTTTTTTGCTATAAATAAAAAAATAAAAATTTAGTTTATAAATATTTTTGTTTTTTAGCTATGTTTAAACTGTTTATTAGCTACTTAAGTATATATTTTTGCTATAAAGCTTATAAACAAGTTTAATATTTAAAATAATATAAAAAAAACTAATAATAATAATAGCTAAATATAAATTATAAATATAATATATTTGTTATAACTATATAAAAATATATTTGTTTAAACTTAATAAAAAGCAATAGTACTACAAAAAGTTAGTTTAAAAAACTAAATATATAAAGCATTTTTATAAGTTATTTAAAAGGTTGTTAAAATTTATATATAATTATATAGTAAAGTAGCTATATAGTAGTAATATAAAATAAAACAATTAATCGTAATAAAAAAACTTTATAGCAACCTACTTATAAAAAAAAAGGTAATATTACAGGCTAGAGCCCTATTAGTAGTACAGCTTAGTCAGTCGTTATATTTTAGCCTATATATAGCTGCTCGGTCGCTGCTTCTTTATACAAAGGCTTCCGTCCTCTCTACACAGTTAATAATAGCATGTTCAATACAGCCACCTGGCTACCCCTTCACATCTATTAAAGTTATAAAGCTAATAAAGCTTAAAAGCTTGCTAAATATATGCAAAATTAAATATGTTATAGTACAATTTAAAATAGCTTAATTTAGCCACTTATAAAATTAAAAGCCAAAACCCCTCCCACTAAGCCTAAAATTAAAATATATCACATTTTAATTTTTACCGTATCAAAATAGCAAGGTTTACTATTAGAGGTAAAGCTTTCCATTTTAGTAACAACTTGCTTGGCGCTACAGAGTACTTATTTCTTGGCAGCGGGGTGGAGGTGTAGTGGGGTGGTGGGTAGCGGGTGCATGCCGAGGCTAGACTACTTTCGGGTCTTGGCGTGCACTAGACAGACATGAGTTAGTTGAAAGCCGTAAGAATAGTGAACGTAGTGTCTGCGACCTCATATCCGGCTCTCAATATCAAGAATGCAACCCAGCCGGTGTCGGGACAGATACGACGGCTTTGGGCTTTGATAGTTGAGAGGGAATTCAACTTCTCTTCGGCCTGGCTCCGATATTTACCCGACAACCTGCAAGGGGAAGCACGGTAGCTGGCCCCAGTAGAAGACTGGGATGAAAATTCGGAAGGCGAAGCTGTTGAGAAATTGGTACGTAGATGGCAAAGCTCGTGAAATCAATTGACTTTATACCCTACGTAGAAAACAACCCGGAAATCAGGAATCCCAACGTAAGTCGGAGTTTCGCAACTTTCGCCTAGCCTGAACTGTTCAACAATCTAAGATGCCATGAAATCAACGTATATTCGCGAGGAGCGTTTGAGTTAGGATATGATCTAAAGAGCTTAGGCTTGTCTGATACTGCAAGGTCATCTTGAAGACTAAGACTAGAACGGAATGCTTTAACCTTTGCTTGTAGGCTGACTGACTTGACAACGCCATCTAGGTAGGTATCGACATGTAAGGTAATTGAACCGAATTTGACAGTAGTGAGTGCAAAAAACTTGGGGCTTGAGATGTGTTTTTGTGATAAGATCTATAACAAGCATATATGATTGATGAGCGCCCAGGCTTAATAATCCAATACCTATGGAGCTGCTATTGTAATAGCATGCAATTTAGCTGTCAATGAAGGGTTCATCGATCTTGAATTAGGGGCGAGCGATTGAAAGAAGAAAGGAGGTAAAGAATGGGGTTTTGGCAAATGCCCAAGAGGTCATACCAACGAGGAGACGGCTCTGTCCTGTGATTTCGTAAGAATAGATCGTATTCTCATGGTACTATTCAATTCATTTTTTTTTCTTTTCTTTCATCTTGTACAAGATAGCACGGCGTGTGAGCTATGTGTATGATGGGCGCATCTACTTATCATAGGTATAGTGAGGTCGAGGTGGAGTTCTATTCCTGCTAGCGCTATGTTTATTCCCTTTTGGCTCTTCTCCGTCTAACTACTAGCTTCTCCACGGCCGGGGGGTAATAGTACAGCAAAGCATCGGCCGAACCGCCCGCTTTCGTCATGGCAATCTCCGAGCACTACCACGTCGTCGCCGAACCACAGCCAAACTGTCTTCCACGTGCATGTATGCATGCTGCATTCACAGCCCTTAGTGTCGCCTTGCCATGTTGACGGAGCGCGCCAAGAAGAGCAGAGAAACTGCGATGCCATAGCTAGCTCACTAGTACCGGGGCCTGACCGGGGCCGATTTCCCGGCTCGCTGGCTCTCGCACGTGTTGCACAGGGACTCGAAGTTGTTGTCTATATAACTGCTACTGTATGTCTCATCGACACTAAAGTATTTGATCCCTTCTTGGGAGTGTCACAGGGAGTCTTCTGTTTCACCACCCAGCCTGGACAGCGCGGGCTGCACACACATTGAGTCTTTCTCGCTTCAAGACACTCGAGTTCCTCTATGTGCCGGGTACCAATGTCTTCCGCTCGTCTCTTTACGGCATTTCTAGCCGTGTCCGGCGTCTCGGCCACAGGCCAGCATCTCCAATTGCCCTTCGGTGAGGCAGCCTTGGCGTGGACTGGTGCCAACGGGCCCTGGTTTGCCGGTAAGATGATGGCAATCTAGCGATCGAATGTGAAGTTCTTGAAGCGCTGAATAGGTCCCAGGTCCCAATGTGTTTGGCATATCTCCAGATGTACCCGAGAACTGTTACGTGGACCAGGCAGCCTACATGACGCGCCATGGCTCGAGATATCCGGACTCCGGCGCATATGCAGGATGGGTTGACATGCAGAAAAGAGTAGGTGCTAGATGCCACGGCCACACCCGTGGTCCGTTAGATACATCATCCGACCACAGCATCTGACCCGTCTTAGTTCTCCGCCGGCGGCTATACCGCCAGTGGCAGCTTGTCGTTCCTCCCGGAGTGGAAGACAGTCTTGACCAACCCGGCCCTTCAGATTGCCATGCTGGACAATACCGGCTCCAAGGAGGCCCACGACTTGGGTTACGAGCTTCGCCATAGGTCACACAGACTGTTTTCACATCTTCACGTGCCCGCATGCTGACGAATGACAGATATCCCGACCTCTACCAAGACGGACAGCCGTTCATGGTCTGGGCCAACAACTACACCCGTGTCCTCCAGACCGCCAAGGCATTCGTCCAGGGCTACCTAGGCTTCAACGCCGCAGCAAACGGAAGCGTGATTTCCGTGACGAGCAAAGGCTTCGCCGGGGCCATCGGTGATTCCCTTGCGCCCTCGGATCAGTGCCCTAACTTCAATGACAGCTCGGGTGGCAACTACAAGACGACTTGGGACGCCCAGTACCAGCCGCCCATCGCCGCGCGCATGCAGTCAATGATCAAGGGCAACCTGACCATCCTGAACTCCGACGTCGACCAGACGCCATACCTCTGCGGTTTTGAGACGCATATCTTAGGCAAACCATCGCCGTGGTGCAACGTCTTCACCGAGGCCGAGCTCAAGCAGTATGAATACTCGCAGGACCTGCGGTACTACTACGGCCTGGGGCCTGGCACTGTCCTCGAGCAGACGATGATGACGCCGTATCTCAACGCCGTTGTAGGACTTCTCGCTCGCGGCCCCAACATCACCGGCACACAAGCCGACGGCTCGAGCTTCGAGGTGCCCAAGCTCCTCATGTCGTTCATCAACGATGGCCAACTTACGGAGATCGTGACCGCCAGCGGCGTGTTCGACGGCCAGGCCCCGCTATCCGCCACGTCCAAGAACGACAGCCGCCTCTTCATAGCGTCACACTTTGTCACCATGCGCGGCACCATCGCGTTCGAGCGCTTGAACTGCATCGCATCGTCTTACGGTTCTTCACACGCCAAGTCGGGCTCGAACGAGACTTATGTCCGCATTCGCCTCAACGATGCTGTGTACCCCGTGCCGTCGTGCCGGAACGGTCCGGGATCCTCCTGTCGGCTCAGTGACTATGTCAAGTACATCCAGAAGAAGTACGCCGCGCAGGGCGACTTTCTGAAAAACTGCAACGTTGCGACTCCGGGTGCGCCGACTAAGGTATTAGGCGCTAGTTTCTATACGGACCTGAGCAGTCCTTGGTTGCAGGAGGTTCCGCCTTATTAGATGCTGTATCTTACTTCTTATAAAACAAATACAAAGCATGAAAAATTGTAGTTCACGGGAAAAGCGGGATTGTTGTGCCATTATAATAAGTTACTGGGCTCTTTTTTACCAGGTGTATATTGAAGTGGAATGGAAGGACAGATGTCGAACGAGATTGCATCTCTCCAGCGGTAGAAATAGAGACTAGGGTGACTCAGCAGCACGAGCACGATGCTGATTTAGAATATATTCACAACGATTGGTTAGATTCCAGGCACCCTCAGGAGGCGGTTCTTCAGAACTCATGATAGGGCGCGGGTCCGAGCGGATACCAGTAAGAATGAGCACGTGCCCTGCGGAACTCAAGACTTCCGTCTTTGAATCCCGGTGTCTCACTTTTCGAATCACTGTACAGTGGACATGGCGCTCAGTATGTGTGGCATTATGCATTACCGCATATGACCGTGAAACCCATCGTGCTAATCAACACGAACCGCACTCTGGTAGTATCAAGCCCTTCGAGGGATTTAACTTGGGGAGAGGAGACGAATCAACGTGCAAGGGAGGACGAGGCCTTGTAGGGCCAACCTACCTCCGACAACAAAGAGAAACCTACTACTAGGTCCTCGCTAAACGAATAAGGAAAAGCAAGGCAGTTCTGACTGCCCATCGTTCTGTATCAATCTAGTCCCACTAGGGGCTAGATGCCCGCACTGTCACGACAGCCAGACGGATGTATCAGTCTATTATACTATAAATACTGTACATATCAAACCAACAAAGGCAATTGAGCTGACTCGTCAGTTTTTGAAACCCCTATAATAGTTCACAGCACATATCCCGCACCTCCGTGTTCAAGTCGTACGAGTTATTTTATATCATATATTAGACACGCAAGTCAAAACAACCGTCATTAACCAGTCATTATGTCCTCGTTCCTGATTACCGGTGCTTCTAGAGGCTTCGGCTTAGGAATCGTCCGCGAACTTGCTTCTCGGCCGTCGTCTGCGGTCGGCAAAATATTTGCGACTGCACGAGGAGATTCGCCGGCCTTGAATGAACTCGCTAAAGAACACCGCAGCCGAATTTTTGTCCTCAAACTTGACGTTACCGACGAAACATCAATTCAGAAAGCCGCGGAAGATGTCAAAGCCGGACTCGGAAGCAAAGGCCTAGACGTTTTAATCAATAATGCAGGGATCTGTCCGCGGACAGATGGTATCATATCAATGTGAGTATCGCCTATTCAATTATCGAATTCAGCTAACGTCGTTCAGGGACAATCTCCAAGACGGTTTCGACACTCATGTCTTCGGCGTCCATTGGGTTATCCGAGCTTTCCTCCCGCTCCTTCAGGAGGGCAATCTCAAGAAAGTTGCGAATATGTAAGACGGACACGAGATTCCCATCTATCATCACCTCCTAACATGGCCTAGTGCAAGCTTCCTGGCGTCAATTACGCTAGCGGCGGATGCCCAATACTTACCTTCTCCCGCGTACAAGATCTCAAAAGCCGCCATGGGTGCTCTTACTGTCCAATATGCCCTTGAATATGAGGAAGAAGGTTTTTCATTCATTGCGGTCTGCCCCGGGGTATGCGTCTTCCGGCCGTTGAGATATCATATCCCCTATGCCCCATCTCCCCAGCTTTTCATCCCTTCGTAATGAGATGATAACTAACTTTGTTGAATTAAGTGGATGAAGACCGAGTTGGGAGGTGGCGATGTGGCCGACTTGACCACTGAGGAGGCTGCCAAGGCTTCGTTAGACATCATTCTCACTCCCGGTCAGACGTACAATGGCCAGATGCGCAAGGTCCATGTGAAGGGCTGGGAAGACAGGTCGTACTGCTACGACGGAACTAGTGTTCCGTGGTAATTCACCAGAAATGTCCATTCTGCCAACTTCTGTGTGGGCTATGTACGAGATCATTCATATCTGCTGGATCTTCCACGAATACAGGCGAGGGATGCGCGAAATTGCGTATATCGAACTCTGAGATTTAATCGCATGTTTTCCTTAGACGCTCCGCGGCTGCTAAAACAAGTTAAACTATCTAATCTTGATCTTTTTACGTCAAGGCTACTTACAAGTGGTTGCTTAGTGCGCCAAACCCAGGCCAGCCGGCTAGCAGTGCACGTCCTCTTATATCATCAACCTCTGATATATTAACCGTAAGGATTCCTTCAAATGACCCAAGTCTGATACATCACCAGGGATCCATTTCATAACGTTCTCTCCACGGACTGTCGCTCCCACTGGTGAGCTTTTAATCGTGGCTGTTAGTACAATATTCATCACTTGCGCTGCTGTATTCCTGACCTATTAACAATATATTGGCGGCTGCTCGATTACCCTACTATCTATTCTTTCGTGGAAATCAGACTTATTTTCGCGCTTTTATTAGTCGTTTTTATCACTGCGTGGGTTTTGCAGGACATATAAATACGACCATTTCCACATAATGAAGGTTCTCGATGTGGCTCTAGGATTCTTCTTTGCCTTTGCCCAAAGTTCCGCATTCAACTTGTGCATCTTCACCATTTCCCTCTTCTTCCAAGCTGCAAAGAACGTCTCGCTAATCACGTCTGGCACAGACTACCTCTGTTCTATTCTAGGCAATACCATACTTACCTTCATTGCCGGATCGCTCACCACCAAGATTGGATCTCATGTTCCCTGAATATGGGCCTCGGGCATCCTAATGCCCACAAGCGTTAGGCTATGCACCTTTCATTGTCCTGACGCAGATCCTGGGCGTTGGGCGGGTTTCCGGTTGCTTTTCGCTATTGGCTCGGGACTCGGTTTCTAGCAGCTATTCGTGATAACGCAGACTGTTCTGAGACTTGAGGACATTGGACTTGGAACGGGCATCATGCAACTTGCGAATTTGGGCGAGGCGGTAATCTCTGCTACTGTTGCCCTAAGCGTCTTTGCGCGGAAGCTCGTATCCGACGAGCCGGCCCTGAGCCGGAAGGCATCGACTCTTGTTCCGCCATTGACCTTGGAGCGACGGAGCTTAGGCAAAACGTGCTCCCTGGAGATGTGGAGCAGGTTCTTACTGTATACAACGCCGCCCCGGTAAGAGCCTACCAAGTTGGGCTTATCTTATCAGCGATTTCTATCCTCGGCCCTTCTGGGGTACTATTGATGCCTCGAAAGCAGCATGAGAATAAGAAGACGATCTAGCAGCAGACAATATAGCCAAGCTCTGAGATACTGCGTTCATAGCTATGAATGCATGTATGTGTTTAGGTCCCTTAGGGACCTAGAAGATTCGGGAATGAATCAATCTTCTATTGGGCCCCGAAATACGCGCTCTTACTAGGCATAGCTTGCTTGTCTACTCACCCCAAGAACCTAACTAACTGCCAGGCACTATGATTGGGTAGGCGGTAAAGTAGCGATGGCGCCGCAGGGCGGCAGTATCAGGAATCGAAACGCGTGGAGCTAGATAATGCACTGTGCTTTCGGGGTGACATCGGACGTAAATATGGTCAATAATACGCCTTGATTATTTTTCTTTGGACATTGTTATGGGCCTACCCATATGGTAGTGTTTCTATGTAGCCAGACCTATTACTAAGGTATGTATGGCAGGTTTCACTATATTGGAATGAAAATGTGGTGTAGATTGACCGTCCTCTACGCTCTAGTTGTTCCCCTTCCGCGTTTCCTGGACGAAGAGGGATTTAGAGACACATTGATCGAGGACTCCGAGGACAGTCTCGAGATGGCTAGGGCATTCGCCCATCAGCATCTTCTCATGGTCTAGGAATTTGCGGACGGTTTATCGAGACTCGGTCTACGTCTAAGTACCCTTTCGCGACTGTATCAACTGTGACTCACTTTCGGCGTAACCTCACTGTTTAAAACTTTAAGGCATATTTTACGAGCTGACCACAATACTCTATACAGAACACGTTGCTTAAGATAGCTAAGGACGTAAACGAAAACGTATGATTAAAGATCTATAGTTAGTGTAACATTCATTATATTGTCGAGTGACCTATAAGTGAAAGTCCCAGTAGTACTCTTTAGATCTCTTAAACCTATTATAGGTATGTTTTATGAAATTAGCATATGAGGGTGCGCCTACGGAGGCTGTGAATATAGGGTTCGGTGGCCCTATAATGTACCAAGGTTGGGGACATTACCGGATCCCTTCATCTATTCATAATTACAACAGTCTAAGCTACGTAAAAATGCGCAAAATTCAGCTGAAAAACTGTGTATACTTCTTCTAAGTTGTCGCGTATAGTCCGTTATTACCACACGGTGATAACGGCGTCGTTTTTTCCGTGACATAAGTATATCACACGTTTGTTGCAGGGGCAAAGCTTCCGTTGAAAGTATAGAGGTGTCACGCTCCCATAAGTGACCTCAAACGGTCAAGGTTCAACGGTCAAGGTTCCCAACCATTACAGCGTTCTATTTTTGGTTCGATAGTGTTGTGATGTGAAGTTGCAGTTCTGTTCCGTGACATGAAGATAGCTTATTACCTACTTACTAACATCCTCACTTAACCTAGCCACACAACCTACCAAGTACTTACTTAGCCACATAGATTATGTAGCTTCGTAACTTATCCAAATATCCTATGCAACCATACTTTCATTTTGGGCAAGTAGGACGTGAGGCCGTATTGCTAGATAGGTAGATTAATGGCTGTGGGAACGGGTTTGCTGGGCACTGTTAGAGTTCGGACTTGAGCTGGGGGTTTTCATGGGGGCGGAACCCTACGAGACTATCTAGGAAATATGTTGGTAGGAAAAAGGTAACTTGTGGTAGCGCCGGGCCTTACTATCACCAACTCCAATCGGCCCATGATTGGCTCAAACAAAATCTGATTCTCGGTGATGTACACGGGATTATATCGGAATCTGTTGGCAACCGGGTGTTCGATCCTCGCGCCCCGGTACTAATGCCAACGGTCATTTCGATTGGCAGCCATAATGGCTCGTGTCCTACTTTAGAGAGCTGAGCTGTGTCAGCCCTGAACAATGATGCACTTGTGCTCTTGAATCGGAGCGTTCCGCCGGTTAAAGAGGTGCACCTCAAGCCGTTCTGCTTTCGGAAAGCTGTACCATGAAGATAAATAGCGGTACACATTCGTCGAGCGGATTCCACCTCTGTATCAGCCCTACCTTGAAAGGTCAAGAACACTTGCATCAGTTTATTTTACCTAACTATATGTCACACGGCCAAGTCCACCAAGGCTACCGGCTGTCACAGAACAAGACTGAAACCCTATACCACGGCGCTACTAAAAGTAGAATATGGTCAAAGTTGGGGGACCTTGACCGTTTGCAGTTATGTACGTATAGTACAATGACACCCGCGGGGGACCATGCTCTGCGGCGTTAAGCGATTGGATATCATAGATCACGAGGACAAATTATGCAGCCAACAATAACGCAATAGAACCTAACAAGCAAGAAGGGGAACAGAAGCTCTGTCACAATCTCAACTACCTACGACCACATACCTCCGCCCCTGAGGTACAGAACAAAGGGGCTGTTTGTGTATAGATATCTAGCTGTTAGAAGTAGTAGTTAGGGCTCCTCGTGTGTCAACAAGTATTCGGGACCTACCTATACGTTGCCATTCGTACCAAGGAGCCCGTGACAAGGTCATAGATTGTATGAAGCCTAACGGGGATAAATAGCTCGAGGATTCCCCCTTCGAAAGGAGGCAGGAGAACCATGGCCCCCGAGACCCTCAGAGAATTATTAAGTTCAAACCCCCCTAAGTTGAGCCCTTGTCACACTATAGTCTAACTTGCCTGCCGTTTGGAGCTCATAAAGAAGCGTTTGTAGCAATGGGCAACTTCATATCACTCATCGGACAACGACAAAGCGGGGAGGATGCAATCCAGACCCACCAAGCCAGTCGTGAGGAGAAACACTCGACTCACGGCGTTGAATTGGGGGCGGCCCTGGCGAATCTCAAGCACGCCTTGGCAGCCTTCGAGCACGCCCAGCGCCCAGGCCCAGTGTCAGAAACCTTCCTTGGAGGCGCGGTAGATTTGGCGGTACGTAAGATTGAAGACATGGTGTTGCCCCGTAACGCATATATCTAACGCTTGACCTAAGACATTCAACAGAGATATCAAAATCTTATCGAATGAAAAAGAGTGGATTGTGGCAACTGCGCTTCTGGATACCCAGTGCCACGTCGGGAATTGGGTCTCCCATCGACTGGTGGAGCGCCTTGGGAAGCTATCCTCGATATCTACAGAGTTTGTCCCTCCTGAAGTTATTGAAGCGAGTGGTGGACCAGTCAGCGCTTGCGGTGTGGTAGATCTCGATTGGAAATGGCATCCCCAGGCAACCCGAAACCATGTCTGCCGATTCTATGTTTTCCCCTCTTCTGACCACTTGGATGTGCTGTTTGGTGTTGAGTACATCGTATCCGAGAGACTTCTACAAGTGAATGAGCTAGCCCTTACCCCCCTCGTGAAAGAGGATAAGTCGAAAGGTGAGTCCGCTCTACCCTTCTGCCATCTCCCATCATACTTATAGAGCGTGTCTGATATGGCTTAGGAGGCAAAGAGGCAATTGAAGCGGCAAAGAAGAGGCAGCAAGAAGAGAAGAAGGCTCTAGAGGAGCGAAAGAAGCAGCAGCAGCAGCAGCAAGGAGGATCCAAGAAGGGGGGTTCACAGAAGTAGTATGGTACTTACCATAGTAGATCGGGTCAGCGGTACTGAGTTTGCGCTGCTGACGAAGACGACCTGAATCGCAACAAATCTAATCATGTTAGTGTATGTCAATCAGTGAAGATATTAGTTAGTCAAGAACCTACGCAGGTGTTGCTGAAAAAATCTCCACCATTTGAGAGTTTGTGAAAATTCCGAGCCCGAGCGAGAACATCGCCGTGAACATTTCATTTATAGTTAGCCGCGTTGTTAAATTACTTATAGTACGACGATGGATCCATGGGATAGAGCGGATCGAGGGCATTCATAGTCCCGAATCGACAGAAAACCGCAATTTTTGGGTGGGCACCCATTAAGGACGCCAGTCCCGGGCATCCCACAGGCATGTTTATAATTGGCAATTATCCTCTCCGTAAAGATCTTGGATTCATTTAGTGACATGAAGTCATCGATTTAGACGCTCAAAATTTAACAGCTGTAAGGTATTGGTACTTTGCTGTAACGGGAATACTGTCCATATACGTTCACCAGAGGACGAACTTGTATCGATGCGGATAGTAAGTAGCTTCGTAAGCACCAGAGCCTCTAAATAATCATAGCTGTTCACCTACTATCAACTATCGAGACATGAAGTGGAGGGTAGGTAGACTTTGTATTAATTCCGACGATGAGTTTGTTAGGAAAGGAAATAAGAATATAGATTGATTCATGCCCAAGAAAGCTGGGTAGCACTTTCATGCCAGGAAACAATACAAGGCTAGACAGTGTTGCTTGCTTCGGTGAGGGACGTGACGGTGTCGCTGCAACAAGCTGCAAAGTAGTGAACTCTGCACCGCCAATGTAAAATAATATACTCCGAGATCCAGAATATGCATTTGCCTGCCCGTGGGAAGAGAATCCGTTGTCGATTGACTTACCCCTTTTCGTATCCCCCTCTTTCGCGCGACGAGAGTTGTAATTAGATGCGCTACTGCTGCGTGTTAGTTTTCGGACGTCATGCATTGTTAATCTTGGCACACACATACAGTAGCATAGCCACGGTGCCATTAGTAGCGCCCCCAAGCGCCCGATGTGCCAGGCGATAATACTAAGGCGTGGATACCTCACCTCGTCGGCTAGGCAAGCAGGTGCGTACCAGCGCGACATCACCAGCAACTTCGACTACGTCGCAACCAGGCCCTATTTTCAGTAGCATATTAGTTACATTGAACGAGTCACTCTAGCATCACGTCTAAGCCACTAGCGGAGGCCTCTATAAGAGAGTCCTTGCGCCGCGAGTTTGAGCCGTCGGGTTCTTCCGTCGTTACCTCACTTTCCTACCACTCACGAAAACAGTAGTTGCAGCTAGTGGTCCAAGGTTTTTACACCCTTTACTCTGCCCTGGAGAACGGAATAAATAAACAGTATTCGGGAGTATGGGCTTGGGAAGCTATTTGAGCCATGATCATTCAAATGGCTGGCTGTGCAGCAATGCACCAGCCAGGTCTCGAGGAGAGGCTCCTGCTTCTCCTAGTATATGTGTTCAAACAACCTCATTTTTTGCGCAAACGTACTGAGTGAATAGATGACTAAGGGAATCAACCTAATTCTCGTCGAGACTAATCACCCGCCCTGTCTCACTATATAGTCTATTTAATCTTGCTAGATCGCCCACTCAGAGTTATTCTTTGAAAGTGTTCCGCCTAAGCGAACTGACTAAAAGACGAACCTCCGAGCCATCAATTATAATTCTTGTGCATAAATCACAAGGCGGGTGTCTTGAGCCTGCTCGCACTAAGCAGGATATCAAACCGATGAATCCGGTAATTCATTCCGAAGATCTCTTTGAACATACCGTTCACACAGACACCTCGGGGCGGGGTACATAGCCAATGGACTCGGCCACGGATATTCCATAAACATCTTTGAAGTGGAAAAGTACTGAATGTGAGACCGAAGAGACGATATTAAGTGCCTACTTTATGATACTATCATCATGATCAAATCAGATCCCCTTTGGCTCATCCCGCCAGGCCACAGTAGCTTACTCTCCAGGACGAGCATTTTCAAAAAAGGAAATCCGCGTACACGGTATGACCTTTTACCTTCGTAACCGTCTGCAAGTGATCAAACTTTAGCGTCGACTTTTCCTGCGCGGCTAATAGCCTAGCTGTTTTTACTACATTCTTTATCTGCCGCCCGTTCAACTCAACCCTGGCGATTTGCATGAGCTCCGCTTCACTGATTCCGCCTCCATCACCACTACCACTCTCCATGCTGGCGACTTTCAGAAACGTGCGCCAGATATGAAGCCGACTCTCGAGATCAAGCTTTGGATAGTTGATTGTGAGGTGGATGCGAGATTCGAATGCTGGGTCAAATGCTTCCACCCGGTTTGTCGTCAGGAACAGGACGCCTTCGTAGTACTCGAGCAACCGCAAGAAAACCGAGACAAGCTTGTTGCGATGCAAGTCTGACTTCGACCGCCGCTCTAGGAACACATCGCACTCGTCAATGAGCAGCACGGCGTTCCACTTTGCGGATAGTTCTAGGACCTGGCGGAGCTTTGCCTCTACCTCCTCTGCGTGGTTGCCCAGCTCGCCTGCGCTCATGCTATACAAGGGCTTTCTCATAGCTTCAGAAACTAGGATTCGTATCTAGGTCAGTGAACCGGTTTTCAAAGTAGCAGATTGATTACGGACCTGATTCTGAGGTCAGTGTCTTGCCGGTGCCCGGCTCGCCACTAAGAAGCATGATAATCCCCTTTCCTATATTACAACGGGATCAGCAACTAATTTAGCTCCAATGAGGCCTTTCGCCATGCTATGCCTACCTTTTCCCTTGATTATGTCGTCAAAGTCATCAAGGTGTGACAACTGAGCTGTCACGAAGGCCCAGATCAATCGCTTGTATTCGTGCGGCAAGACAAGTTGTTCGAAGGCCTTATCTTTCCACTCGATTTCTTGAATGAGATCAACATCCAAGTATACTATTGAAGTAGTTAGAAACGACATGTAGAATTAGATCAATGAGCTCCCTACCCCATTCTTTCGACGCCAAGCTATAACCCTTCACGACGTTTGTGCACAGCGCATAATGCTTGTCGGTGAGGAAAGTAGCACCTAGTACTCGTAAGTATCGTATTCTTGCAGATAAGGGAGGAATTGCTTTGCGTAGACCAACATCTACTATTTTGTTGAACCGGAGCAACTCGACGTCTGCCTTGTCTAGACATTTCTCGCCTCGTATGATAATGTCCCGCAGCGACAGGACCAGGGTCGTCAAACCCATTGTGATACGCGAACTCGGCGTGATCTTCTCCATAAGCTATAGTGGAGTGAGCATCCAGTGGACTCAACTGGATAGCCGCGTCCGCATTATATCTGATGAATGAACCGCAATCGATGATCATTCTGCCGTCGTCAATCTTCGATTGTATCTTCATTAGCTTCTGAGACAAAGGATTCCGGGGTCTGGATCACGTACAAACTGCTTGCGAGATTGACCAAAAGGCGCTCTTTGGAGTAGGTATGCGCCCGAATAGGATTTATAGTGAAATCCTTTTAGGCTCTCAAATTTGCGGCCCCTCTCCTCGAGACGCGCCTTGATTTCTGGTATGCCCTCTTTCAGATGACTGGGGAGCACACTCAGATCTGCAAAGGGCATCAAATCCTCAAATTGCATGATCGTCAGCATCGTTGTCGCATAACCAAACGTTTCCCCGTCAGTTTCGATGTAGCGGCAGGAGAGATTGTACACCCTCATCCCGTTTTGAAGTACCTGGTAGTCGCCGCGGTTCAGTAGGTACAGTCGATCGTGACCTTCGACCTTGGAGTAAACCTCAGTCCCAGGTTCAAATAAAGCCCATACGTAATCGAAAGAGATAACGCCGTTCTCCAGGAGATCGGTCGTCTGGTCGATGTGGGGAATGACCTCGGAGCTGATAGCGTTGAATAGAAGGTCGTAATGGCTTTTGCCAATGGGGTGATCTCCGTCCACCTCCATCGCGGAAGCTCCGCGCTCCCTACTGGGTGCGGCTTGGACGAATCGGTCCCAGCGATAATAGAACTCTCGGAATGGTCTCATAAAATTCAGCTTCTTGAGGCCGGTGTTTATACCTTGATAACCAGCAAACACGGCCTTGAGCTGGTCTTTAATCAAAGGACTCTGAATTGTGATGGAATGTAGAATAAGAACCGGTTCTCCGTCGTCACCATTCTTCTTCTCGCGCCGCACGATGAGGGCAAACTTGGCCGACGCCGGCACAGATGTCGAATGAAAGTCAATATTTTCCATGGGCCGCTCTTCCCATGGAGCCCTATGATCATCGCGGAAGAGGTTCTTGGTCTCACTAGTCATTCCGATCTGCGTTTTGTCAATCGTCTCTTTTTCAGAGACGGTAGATGCATCACTGCTACTAGACTCTTCGTCCTCGGGCATCCCGCGTAAACCTGGCCGTGAGAAATGCTGAGGCGGGGGAGGGGGGTACATCTGGTATATTGAACCTCGGTGGTCCATTGGTGGCATTGTGTAGCAATATTTACGTCTAATGAGGCGCTATCCTGTTTTGCTACGATGATTAATGTGGAATATGACAAGATGGATAAAATAAAGCTAGATATTTACTTATTCATAACAATACGGAGAGGGGGTTGACTGGTCTCTGCATGGTCTACCAGACTCTAGGACTTTCGCGTGAGAATCCGCCCTCCTTTATTGAATGGCTGAGCCGCAGTAAGCCAAAGCCTTCTTACTTTAGAGCCTGCATGAAAAGTGCTAATAGTCTACCCCGCAGGCCCGATGCCACCTCAGTTACGGTCCCAGGCAACGAATGGGTGTCATTGTTGTTGCGTGGTCGCCTAAGTTTGCCTCAAACAGGTCGCCGAAGCAATTTTGTCGCTATGTCATACTATTGGCTGACTTGTTAGAGGAGAGTCGGCCAATGGAATCTATAAGCGTACAAGCCAAATGATACTGAAAGAGCCCATACGAACCATCTAGCTACCAAGTGCTCGATTTCGCTGCGACCCGTCACCGGAATCCGCTACCGCCGTCATCGCGCGCCCGCCCATAATATCAAAACGGCCACGATAGCCCTGAAGTCCTAGCCGATCCAATTTCTCAGTTCGACCACCATCAATGAGTCGACGCCGTAATTCGAGAGCGGCTTCCGAACGTTGACGTCATCAGCCGCGATCGCGAGAGCGCGCGTAGGAATACGGCTGCCCGCGACTCCACCCCCGACGCGTCTCGGAACAGCGACGCGAAGTCCTCCTCGTTCATATCCGCTTTTGCGCTGCTGGGATTATCTGCGCCTCTGAGAACCTGCTGAAGCCTGAAAAGAGCGGCACCAGAACCTGCGTTATGGGCTGCTCGCCGCGCGCGATGAAGTCCGCATAAGTTATAGCGCCAATAAGGATCTAGCTTCAGGGACGATGTAGGCGTAGACCGCACGCCAGGTCGAGAAGCGCGAGAAACTGGAACTCTTCCAGGGGCGCCGTGTCGCGCGCGTTTTGTCGTGAATGTGTAGAAAGAGTAAGCCACAAACTCCTGGGTTCATCCCTTATAAATAGAAACAAAGCAAGCGCATCTTTCCTCTCCACCGTGGACAGTCAAATTAATAGATCCTGAGATAATTGCCTAGCGAGAAGGCAGTCAGGAGAAAGACTGTCGAAAGCCGACTAACTCGGTTCGTATGGTCAGCTTACTTCGAGCGACAATAGAGAGGCACCAGCGATCGCCTCATGTTATGCAGTGGGCGGATCGACCAACGTAGGGGCATAAAATTGCAGGCGGCGGACGCATAAGGCTAGTTGGTTCATGACTGAAGCTGCTAGAAGATACTCGGGCAACCCGGAACCGTTCCAAAAATGAGACGTCGGTCGGAGCGTCAGAGTGCTCAATCTAGGGTCGGGTGGTTCATATGAAAGTATGCTAAGGAACGCCAATATCATCTATCAGGTGGTACTGATACCCTTTATACCGACATGTCACTAAGCATTTGAAGCGCCTAGCCTTTGAGGGATTCTAGAAAAGATCCAGATGTGTATGGCGCCTCTAATTAAAGCAGCATAATCTTAACGCCATACACAATTGATGAAAACCGTGCCATCATCGCAATGTCAAAATACCTATCGACATTCTACTGGATGCTAATGTTGCAACCTCAACTCGTGTAGCTGAACTCCAGCTTTTCTATAAGTACCGGCACTATCGCTTGCCGGCCAGCAATCCGGCCCCTAATAAAGTGATAAGTTGGCTGAATGGCCGAAACGCCAGTTCTTTATCTCGTCAACTATTATCCCTGCAATCTATTAATAACGTTTTATGGATACAATTAGGTGACGAATAAAATCATTAGGTGGAACCTGGATGCATGAGCGCGAGCTTCTTTGCTTTGACACCTAGTTCACTCTCTTTCTCCTCGGCTACTGTCACACCATCAGGGCCCAGGACCGAGCAGCACTTCAATGCCCACCATGGAGGTTCTACCTTACGTTTCGGCCGCCGTCCAGTACGGCATTCTCATCGCTATATCATATGTGAGCACCCCAATGATCAATTTACACGCATGTTCTAGGCCGGTTATGCTGAACGTCTTGAAAAGCTATTCTTAACAGCTACCCATCATGTTCTACTTCACCCTCTAAGTAAATACCCCGGCCCACTCACTGCCAAACTGTCAAACGCATATGGTGGGATACACTCCCTTACCAAGAGCTACCACTTGGAAACATGGAAAAATCATCAAAAGTATGGTATGTAGTCACAGTATCAGTGTTGCAATTGAAGTCGGTTTATGCACTTTCTTACGCTTTAATACTCCGTTTTTACAGGCCCCGTAGTACGTCAAGGGCCAAATCGACTGGTGTTCAATACGGCGAATGCTATGCAAGGTTAGTTTGGTCGCGAAGGGACCCGTGCCAAAGAATAACTAGACAGTATGCTTGCTCACGTGCTATCAAGATATCTATACAACTACCAGGATCACGAAATCATACGCGTATGCAAAATCCAGGATTTCTCCCAGCCCGACGCTGTTCGACACCATCGACACCGACAAGCATCGCCAGCGGCGCAAGGTCATGAGCCAGGCCATCACGGAGAAATCCATGAGAGCTTTTGAGCCTATCATGCTGGGCCAGATCGACATCTTCCTCCGACGGCTCCTCAAGTCGGCCAAACTGGGAGAGCCAGTCAACTTGTCCGACTGCTGCCAGCGCCTCAGTGTTGACATAGTCGGCCTACTCGCTTTCGGATACGAGTTGAAGCTCCTAACTGAGGACACGTACCAGATCATCCCAGGGTCAATGGCGTTTGTGAACGGCCGCATTAATTTGTACCTTCAGTTCCCCGAAATCTCCTTCATTGAACCGTGGATAAAGAAATTCGAGACTAAGGAGAGGCAGAAGTTCATCGGTGTCGTACAGAAAATGATCCGCTCACGTCTGGCTAAGGGAACGCACGCGCAAAGAGACTTGTATTCTTTTGTCCACGGGAGCATCGAGGGTGACTCGAAACAGCTAATGGGCACGGATCTGTGGGCGGATTCTATGTTCTTCCTCACCGCAGGTACGCAAAATTCTGGCAGATATGAACGATACCATCTTAGCTAACCCATATTCAGGGGGCACTACAACGGCTACTACCATGAGCTCCGTCTTCTGGTACCTCCTTCGCAACCCGGAATGGCAAGAAAAGCTGGTGAATGAGATCAGGAGCACATTCGAAACGGCTGACGACATCCGATCCGGGCCGAAGCTCTTGAGTTGTAGGTATCTCCGCGCCATTATTGACGAGTCGCTCCGCCTTTCCCCTCCCTCGCTAGCAATCCTTTGGCGGGAGCAGGCGTACGATGACCCGAAAAGGGAAGAACCTATCGTCGTCGACGGCCACGTCATCCCGCCCGGAACCGAAGTTGGCGTTAGCCTGTACTCGCTCTTGCACAACGAGGAGTACTTCCCGGACCCGTTCGCATTTAAGCCCGACCGTTGGCTACCGCCCGCGGATGCCGACCACGCGTCGGAGGCTAGTAAGACGGCCAGGGAGCTGGCGCACAAGGCGTTCACACCCTTCGCGCTCGGGGCGCGCGGGTGCCCCGGCAAGGCCATGGCATACATGGAGGATGGACTCTGCATCGTGAAGACCCTCTGGTACTTTGATCTCTCGCGTGCGTCAGGAAAACTAGGGGAGATCGGCGGTGGCAAGGTCAGGGATAAGAGGGGACGCCACCGCGTGAATGAGTACCAGCTGTATGATAATGTGACGGCTAGCCATGATGGTCCCTACGTAATGATTCATCCGCGGTCTGATTTGGGAAAGGAGCTAGTGATCTAAGCGTGGATACGCGTTTAGCTGCGAGCTTATGATTGAAGAGCTGACCTAAGATCGAAGAAGAGAAAAAGACTTCAAGGTTTAAGTAGGGAACAAGAGTGCCACCATTAGACTTCAGCTAATTAAGTGAGTGTGTACACCGTCTTGGAAAATCAACCTTCGTTCGTCCACTTGACATAGCAAGGGTATCCATCCACCGGATGTAATCCTCCCGAGTCAGTCTGATATGCTCTGTCTCCATGCACCGTCTTAATAGGCTGTCTAAATAAACTTGTCTTCCATCTGCCCCGAGTGCTCATCTGTTGTTGCTTCATGGCATCAAAGTCATCATAGGCATCCCTAATCTCGAGGTCCCTACAGGTCAGGATGACAACAACTCTCAGTTCATTCCAAACTAAAGTTTGTCCAATACAATTTCTAGGGCCTTGCTCGAAAGGGCGAAATGCCGTTGGATCGGGATATAGTTCATGTCCTGGCGCAACAAGAAAACGCTCGGGGAGGAATTCTCTAGGTCTAGGCCACACCCGGGGATTGATATGCAACGCTTGGTGTAGTATGTTTGCCCCGGCATACTGCATTGGCTGCTCGTTGCCTTGAAGATCAGTAACCGTCATTCCTAGAATACCAGCACGCACAGTTCCTGCTGGCGCATAAAGGCGCAATGTTTCTTTAATAAATGCGAGTGTCAACTTGCAGCTGTTCAAGAGGCTTGGCTTGTCCTTGAGAAGGCCAGCGGCGTCGGCCGGGTCGCGGCCGAAAATCTCGTCATGTTCGTTTCTCAGCTTTCCTAACCAGTCAGGATGCTTAGCGAGCATATGGTAGATATATACCATCATAGTAGAGCTAGTATCGGTGCCCGCGAAAAGAAAAAGGCGAATTTGAGATGTCGCATACGTCACGAACCTCTCGTCGAGTACGTCCTTCTTAGGAGCTCCGTTCTTGGTTTGCTGTTCTTCTAAATAGGCCTCGAGGGCGAGAGTCGTGACAGACTTGATATCCTTGGGTTTCCTATGCAATGCATCGAGGCTGCTCTTTGCCTTGATCTCATCGAATCGCTTCTCCAGCTCTTTACGGATATAATTTTTTATTACGTATCCATTGTACGATTGGATAAAAGGCCGCAGGGGGTGGAGCAGCACGCGAGGGTCCCAAAACGAGTGCCAGCGAAGGATGCGACCAAGGGCAGTCGGAAGGACGTGGGGAGATCGCTGGTAGTTTGAATCATCATCCCTTGTCAAATGAGCGAGGCCTCATTAGGTTGATGTTAGGGATACTTACAGAGTAACTTTGAGAATAACCTCCATAGCTAGCTTTGTTGTAAGCTCGTCGAGTAGAACCATGCCCTTGCCGATGCTTTCGATTAACTTTTCGCGGAACACAAGGGCAGAATCGACAATATGAGGCATATTGTTTAGCATGGCGCCAGTACTAAAGCCTGGGTTGAACAGAGATCTCCAGTACTTCCATTCGTCGCCATTCATCGAGATCAAGTTAGGACCACCAGCCACAGGCTTCATTGAGCTAGCAGCCACATTTGTCTTTGGCAAGTTGTACTTGTTACAAACTTCTGTGATAGTTTCAGGACCAAAAAGTGTCAACAGAGCTGGGTAGACCGGCCAGACATCCATTAGGAAAACCTCGGTATCAGCGTACTCCTGCGAGAGGTCACGCATTGCAAAGGCGACGGCGGCATCAGGGGGGATCCTGTCGACATATTTCTGCAGCACAAGAAGATGGCCCGTCACCCAATTCCATTCTTTAGGCATAGGCTGCGAGAAATATTAGGGAAAATGTCTCACGCTGTGCTATGCGAACTAAACTCACAACACCTTGCCGGCGAAGCTCGTTGATCTTACGGCGGTGATCGTACACTATATACACAAGATATCCGAGAGACGTGCACAGCAAAACACAGCTGGTGGAGAGGATGGTAAACCAGGCCATCGCTAATAAAGCATGGTATTTAAGAAAAAGAGCGACGCTTGGTAGAGTAAACTAGAGATGCACGATAGCTTGATAGCTTGCGTGGGGTCGAGTAGCCCGAAGACATATAGTGGAGCAAGAGAAGCCTAGGAATGGGTCTAAAAGCAACGAGAGAGACAAAAAGAAAATAGGAGAAAGAATAAGGAGAGCCACTTCCTATAAGTAAGATCTGTTAATACATGTCTCAGTAGTGCAGGTGGATAAAGTACCTATCACATAGTGTATAGCACTCACATGATAGCTTAAAAGCAACTTATATATTAAAAAAAAAGTTATCACGAGTCTTATTCAAAGGCTTCTTTATCTAAATCGACAATTGCGAAATCTTAACTTTTACTAATTTCAACTCGTACTTGTTTCTTTTAACAGAATCAATCGTATTTCCTAAACATTCATGTACGTCTGGGCGGCAGCCCATTTTTATCACAATACTACCCACGTTAGCTAGTTGCATTCAACTATATTCTGCTCCGTCTTCTATGAAACAATACCAGATCTTCCGATGCATTTGCGACCATGTAGCTATGAGCTGTCCTAGTCGACAGTTCTTCCTTGGCCGTCGATACTATCACCCAGGGACTGCTGCTCCTTAGACAAGGGGCGATCCGCTTATTTCTTGTCACTTTTATCAACTGTTACGGAAATATCCTTCCCCGTTTCCCAAGTGGCTACATATTCGGGGTTAATGTAATGTTCATTCCCCTGGCCGACCTCTGCTGTCGTTGCGGCAGTTACCCGGTAGGTTGGAAAGTCAGACTTCAAAGGAACCACTCTCCCATCCGGATACACATGAAAGGATACTCCGGATCCTTTGAAATCTTTTCTTTTACGAAAAAGGGCGGCTACGTGCCATGAATCTCTTGTTTTCTTCGTCTCGTGAGGCAACCCGCTTGTATGATGGTTAGAGGAAATCAGCGCTGATATCTCGAAGGTTACTTACTTAAACTTCACGAACGGTGTCCCGACTAAGCGATTAGCGAGTTCCGGGTGCGCCGCCTGTAAACGGTCAACGTACTCGCCAACCTCTCGTTCTGCCCACCCAATTCGTACTTTCCCCCCGAACTCGATATTCTGGGACTTTGACGATGATGAGTTCATATTGTAAGTTTCGAACACCAAAGGGAGTATCAATTCAAAATAAGCCCATAACACAAAGGTGCTACTCGATGAAAAATCTGGATTTTCTACTGCAAGTGGCTGGAACCTCTGCTAAACAACACTGGGGCGTTCATCAGGCTTCTTCGTCTATTTGTACCTAATTCATGGCAGCCATTTGATAATAAGATAATATCTTCTAGGATTTTTGAGGTCACATAATAAGTGATACATAAACAAGCAGTGCCTCATCTCACTAACCGATGCATTTTTGTGTTGTATCCTTGAAACCTGTCCTACAGTTTAGATATTTCCAAAACATTGGGTGCCTTTGATTCCTCATTGGTTTGGCTGCAGGTAGGTCTAGCCTTTGCTAGATAATACTCGCGTCAATAATCTAACTCCAATGTCTATTTTTAAATATCGAATGATAGTCGTAAGTTATTGTAAATCTTTGGATTCGATATTATAGGACGTTTGCCTATGCTTTCGTCATCGTTCTTTAAACAGTCTATACCTGGAAAATCGAAGGTTGAAGGCCTGTTCCAGAAACCTAGTTGCCATACGGTCTCGAACAAAGAAACTGTTTGTGTATATAGTAGGTAGTACGTAGGGAGGTGTTTTGGAAGACCCTTGCGCAACAACGTATACTATTACCTACCCATAAGCATAGAGCCGGCGACACTAGTTTCGAAGGACCTATAGAAAGACCCATTGTGGGAGTTTGTTCTACTATACCTTCGAAACATCAGGCGGGGTAATCAAGTTACACAAAATACCAGGTCCAATAGTCATGTGAAAGTCATGCCCCTATTTACGCCACGTGGACTGGCGGCCGCGTCAGTTGATTAAAGGTGACGGCATCCTTCATAACCTCTCAGCACATCTGTAAACTCTCTCATCATAACGCCCCTTGGGCTCGGTATCTATGTGGCTGTATCGAGTGTTATTCTCCCGCTGGAGGAGCGCGGCTCCTATCACTGACAGCCCTATTGATGAGGAACTACTCCCAGGCGACCGCCTAAGATGCTTCCATCCCACTCGACCTGGCGAATTACTAGATGGCAGATTCAAGACTATCACAAAACTCGGATTTGGGGGCGGCTCCACCGTCTGGCTAGCGGAGAATCTCGCATTGTAAGTTGTCGAGAGGTACTTATACTTAGTGCTTCTCCTAATATCTACTTTTAGCAGAAAGTCAAAAGAATCCTCGATCCCTCGCTATGTTGCTATCAAAGTTACGGCCCTCGACATCGACGCGACTCGAGAGATCAGAATGTCGAAGCTTATAGCGAATGTTGAGCCGACAAACGAAGCCTTGGGCTTCATCCGAACGCACATCGACGAGTTCTCATTGACGGGCGAAAACGGAACACACATTTGTCTCGTGTACACTCCTATGAGAGAAACCCTATACGATTTCCAGCAGAGACTACTGAGGCATAGGATTCCACATCCATTGTTAAAGTTTTATTTGTACTGTCTCCTCCATGCCGTTGATTACTTGCACACTAAATGCCATGTCATCCATACAGGTAAGCCGCGCGCATTTCCCAGGGGTTACGAATTTAACTAAACCTATCAGACATTAAAGAGGATAACATCATGATTACGATTGAAAACGACGCTGTTTTCGAAAGCTTTGTTAAGCAACAGCGGAAGAGCCCTCAGCCAAGACACATTCGAGCCGAGGATGGCCGGACGACGTATCTTTCACAAAACGACTTCGGGCCCCTGAAGGGTTCCAAACTGTTGCCGCAGCTTTCAGACTTCAACCTCGCATTCCCAGGGTTAGCGGATGGCAACTGTCACCTTGCTCCTATTCAGTCCCATCGGTTTCGCGCCCCTGAGGTCCTCTTAGGCTGCCCATGGTCATATAGCGTCGATATCTGGAATCTCGGCCTCCTCGTAAGCCGATACATGTCAACCTTCAGAGGATATACTAATATTTCTTTTTAGATATGGGACCTCATGGAAGATGTTAGTCTGTTCGGTACACCGGCTGGTGAAGACGGCGGATACGACGCACATGTTCACCTCGCCCAAATGGTGTCTCTTTTAGGAGAGCCTGACGAGGAACTGGTCAAGAGAGAACGCTTCTTTCGTAACGTTCAGCTTCCGGAACCTGTTCTCAACCCGCATAGGAAGGAATGCAAGACTATGAACGAGTTCTGGGGCGGGCCATTTTTTGATGACGATAGTACGTTAGAGAGCGCCTACAACATTTAACAGAGACTAACGTGGTATTTATGACAGATAAGATTTTCCGTACGGACCTAGTAGGACGAAAGAATTTAGCAGATACGATAACGGAGTTAACGGGCGATGAGAAAGACGCATTCCTCGACTTCGTGTCTGGTATGCTTCAATGGTTGCCCGAAAAACGCAAGACAGCTAAGGAGCTGCTTCAGCACCCTATCTTTGATGCCTTGAATGAAAGCCATTCCAAGTACCAAGGATAGATGCACATAGCCGCATGTATTAATCCCGGATTAGGTGCATTAGGAGCTACACGCGAAACTATTACAGACCGAATCACGGAGCGAAACATACAAGGAGGCTTACCTACGGCACCAAGCTTTTGGAATCTAGTACTTGCGAATATGAATGGGTTCAATACTGGTGAGGCGGATTAGTATCTCAACATATGCTAGCATACTTTCATTAAGGGGTTAACGTTGTAACTTCGGCTTCATATAATACCGGATATGTGTTTAGGTGCGTTCAGTGGCGGTCCCGTACCAGTCACTATGTGAACCGAGCTAGATAGATGTATGCAGTGTGCCGCTGCTTCGCTGTTAGACTGCAGCTCTATTACGGCGGCACCGCCACTGCAGAGAAAAATAACGTTACTAAATCGGGTAAATAGCTGCTTGTAGTTGAGTGTACGCGTGCGTGATTACGAGTGTGGCGATCATCTTGAGTATGCTAATAGACGCCCTACTATTCTAGGGCCAGCAGAAAAGGAATAAAGTCCGCCGGCTTCGACGCGCATCATACGCTTTCGGTGTTCTCATCTTCAGCCGCTTCTCTGCAATGGCGATGGCGGCTGAGTCGGCACTGGTTACACTGCATTAGCATTCCCTTCAACTTACATACCCCTTCAAAGGACCGATGTAGCGCTGAATGTTCAAACGTCTTCCTCGGGCCGAGTCCTCACAATAACATATTACAGCCACTCAATAGTGCCTCTAGTGCGTTTTGTAGTGCAAGAAATAGCCTGTTAGGGACTTTAGTTACTCATCTAGCAATGCTACAACACATTGTCAGATGGTACCCCTTAACCGTGCAGATGTGATCATGTGATAGGTTGTTGTAGGGTGCTCGCTCAAATCTATAGGAACTCGAGTATGATAGCAGTAGGGATTCTAGTTCGATTTCAAGGTCCTCGCAGAAACTTCTAATAAGCACACAGATTGTCTGTTTGAACGGCCGAAGCGGCGCTGTTGTCTAAGGAGACAACTAGCTTGGAGCTCTTACTGGAAGAGATCACTACTAATCGCGTAACATTGAGAACTGATAGGTTAAAAAACATCACACTGTAAACTGACTAGAATATTACCTACACAGTCTAGTTCGTTACTCATAACCTTGTGAACTTGCGCCAAAACGCCTACGCTATACACGCTCCCTAAATCTTATAACCCGCTTGTCTTTTCGTCTACCATTAACCCACTGTCTATACATAACCCTCCCGAGAATCCACATGTGACGCTACTTCATTAACACTAGATGTTACTTGCCTTGCTATTTCCCAATGATCTGCGTTCTCAACGTCACTATGTCTCTCTTTCGTGTTGATATTCAGCCCGTCGGCACTGCCTGCCGCCATACCTGTAGGATCCGAGAGAGGGAATGGATCTGGGACACCTCTTGGAGACGATTGCCTACTTCGGGCCTCTCTGGCAGGCCATAAGCGCTCGGTTAATGTTTTGTTCTTCAGGAGGGGAGAGCGGGAGTGCTTCCGCCGTATTATGCTGATCAACACGCCGCTCGCTATGGGCGCAGACCCGACTATCATGGCGACAGTTTGCTCCGCGGTGGCAAGAAACAGTACAATTTGGTATATGACAGTCCTGTTCTGCCCGTCGGCTACTGGGATCTGATAGCCCAGTCGAGCAATGCTTGCTAATGGCGCCAGTGCCCCGAAACCGAACAGTGCCCAGATAGCCCACTTCTTCTTCTTGGTTGTCCGAAGCTTTATTATCGAGGCGATCGGGATAACCAGGACCGCGATGTCGCTGATGATGTTGATGACCGATGCGTTGATTAGTACCAGCCACTGATTAACGCAGCTGCTTCCCCATGGCCGATGATAGGGAACACATTGAAGCGTCAAGACAAGGATAAGGGAGACGCTGTAGAGGATGTTCAGCCAGATGACGGCCTGTATGATCCACCAGAATATCGACTTGGTAGTTCCGATAGGGAAGAATATGCGTATGTAGAATAATAGAATAGATAGCCGGGCAAAGAAGATAGCGATGCGCGCGACCATCTGAACATCCAACCAAAGCTAAGAAGAAGGACAAGATTAACATGAGATCATTAGGCTTATTGCCCTGGTCCTGGTGGATTTGACTTGCCCTGAGATATTCATTGAGTTCGTTGTCTGGAACCTCCCAAATATTCACACCGCCGCCGTGTTGAAGCATTAGTAACTGCAGGGTGCAAAGGCTAATAGTGCCTAGCCAAGCTAAAAACATCGCCCCTGGCAGTAGCGTTTCATGTTAGACTGTCTCTGGAAAATCGAGATGACGGACTATACTCACAGTCGTCCCACCATAGCTGCTGATGTATGAAGAATCTCGTATACAGCCTGGCAACTGTAAAGACAGTGCATATCGTGATGTACAGTGCCGTGACCCCTATCAGCTCGGCGGAGCTTATGGGAGCTTCCGCCCTAGCTAAGGCGCTAATGGTTGAACCCGCGGGCGCCATTGAGACGGGCAGAATAGGTAGCAAGGATCTCTAGACGACATGGGAATAACTATCGGCAGTTCGCTCTAAATCTGGAGGTGGGGAGATATTGAACATTTAATACGATCGAGACTACCGATGAGCCTCAAGTACCACAGCTCTCGCGCGAAATACCGCCTCGAGAGGGGGGAGGAGAGTCGATTGACTGATCGGCAGCCAGCTCGCCAAGCCACCTGCGAGAGATCTCCAACACTCCCTCACTTCTGCTGGTGCCTTTTCAGACCTGCAGGCTCTGCTGTTTGTGAGTTCCATTGCATGCAGTCGACCTGCATATTTATTAGATGACAGCCACATACCTACCGATTGTGATCTGTCTATTGATCTATCGCACCCAAGTTTCTTGGGTCGCTTAGGATTAGTCTCGGTCGCCATCATAGGAAGGCGATGGACACGCGCCCGAAGCGAGCCAATAGACTGCTTTTGGGTGGTTCTTTTGTCTCTCAAAAAGATGTAGGGTCGTGTTTCGTTTTACAAAAGGGAGATTCTGCCCGTTCTTATTAGTCTGTCTGCACATTCTAGTCGCGTCTCCAGCGAATGATATCATCTTTCTTTCATTTAGGACTTGTACAGCGTAGCCAAACGGACCAAACCTCCTCAGTGCGACTCACAGGACCTAAGCTACCGCTCCAAAAATGCAGATAATGCGGGCGATCTCTCTATTCGCCCTGCCGATGCTACTTCAGGTGGCAGCCTCACTGAAACTCAATGTCACGGCTATCGGCGCGCGATATGGCTCGTCGACCCTCGAGTGTTGGCAGATGGATCAGCCATTCAACACCTCGACTCAGCCTGGGACGTCGGGTAGCGCCCAAGCGCCACTAGGCAATGTCTCTTCCATATCCTACTCTATCCTCCCCTCCAAGTTCGACGGCGGTATACACAATGCACCACAGAATCAGTATGTTTGTCCCCCCCTCCTCTTTTCGCAAAAGATAAGGCATTACTCTCCTCTCCTCTTCTTATATCTGACCAAGGCACACTAGATGGGTTGTCTTCACCTCTGGCTTAGCTTACATCACGCTGCCCGACGACAATTCCACCAGCGCATACGTCGCTGGTGGGCAATTCGGGCTGATCTTCGCGGCCGACACCAAAGACGTCAGTGTCAAAGGCCACCGCACGGAATACCCCGGCATCACCGAGACAATTGCCCTGCAGATTCCGACAGCAGACGGCGAAGTCCCAAAGCATCAGGTATTGCATGACGGGCCCTGCGGCATAAGCGAGATCGCTGGTATTCGAGAATACGGTCTGTCGGCGTGATTTTAGCCCGTCTTGGTTGGGTGTCGGCGCCTAGGGCTGACAATTTCTTGCACTTTTGGGCGGAAGAGCTGCATTTTCCACCTGTCCCTCGCGAATTTCTAAGGGAAAAACATATAGTAATTCTCTCGGCATCACATGCCAACTACAAAAGAGCCAATTTATTCTACTTGAGAGCTATAGCTCGACAAGGACATTTTGCCTTTTCATGAGGCAGTTTTAATTAATGCATCCATCCCGCGACCGAATATGTGCCAGAATACTTAATTCCCGGTTACATAGACTATGCTAGTCTTATTCAATTGGGTATGCACCCTGCAAGATCTTACTTACATAGTATGAATACCTAGGTAGCTTGAATGCGAGAAATATTGATGGTGCTTGTACCCTGTATAGTAAATATTGATTCAACTGCATCAAACCCAAGTCCGGCATGACGTCACAAAGCACACAGCATCGCGGGAATATGCATAATGCGTTTGTTCGCTAAACCCTTACTGGTGAGAGGGAATCTAGTAGGTAAGGCGAAGAATGTGATCGTATGTTAATACCTCCTCTTAGCCGCGATGCTTTACAAATCTTAGTCGAATGGCCTCATTTGCCTGTTCATGTCCTACGTACGATAGTTGGGGTAGAATGGCGTGGGTTTCGGTCCCGACTTGCTAGGTCGTATCGTATTAATATGTTCTGCGACCCTACTGGCAGCCTCATGTTTGCGCAGAAGTTGTAATTATAGATTAGTGTGGCTGGCCCCTTTAACAGTAAAAAAGGGGGCCGGGCCGTTGCGTATTAATCTCTCTGCATGTCTCACAACAACAGTGGCTGTGATACGGTGACCGAGTTCGTTTAGAGGTCACACGCGTGAATGTGCGCGGGGTAAAATGATATCCGACTTGTACGGTAAATGATAGGGCTCTAATATTATGTTGCTCGTATATACATGTTGACAATCATGACTGCGCCTCTAGACCCCATATTATACATCGTTGTTCACATTAAGCTAGGCCGCGATCTATCTCAACTGATATCGGCATGTCTCACATGATGCGTCCCGCCCAAGACGAAACACCCGCCTCCTTCTAGCTGCGAAGCTAAGTAACAAATGCCCTCCGTCTCAATACCGTACCACCCGTCATGAGACCAGGTGGTGCCGACGACGTTCGAGGCCGGGAACGTGATACCCTGTCGGACAAGGTGGGCGCGCATGTATAGGAAAGTGGCGCCAACGCTGTCAACATGCAGAAGGTCATTGTCGTGCGTGTTTTCGATAAGCTCGCTGACATAGACGCGGTGTTGACTAAGCTGTGGAACGGCCGCGCTCAACTGGTCATCCGCGACGGGTCCCATGATGTCGAGCGCGGTTTTATTCCCATCCTCAGAGGCCGATTCATCCACCTGTCGCCTGAACGCCCACGCGTTCTTGTCATAGTTGTGCGCGCGCGTCTGCGAGCACAGCGCCGTCATAATACCGACACCCCGATGTTTATTCGCGTGTCGCATCATCGTCTGCACGATGCCTTTTGATATCTCGACGATGTCGGCGTCAACCCAGACGAGGTGCTGCTCGTCGCGCAATGCGCGCAGCATGAGATAATTGCGCAGACTTGCGATTCTCGCCCGGCGTTGGCGCTGCACAATTGGCTTATGTCGGTCCGCGTAGGCGAATTTTGGCTTCTGTTCCTCCCGGAAGTACAGCGCGACGCGCGCGAAGGGGAACCTCTCGGTGGCCTTCACGGCCTTATCGTACTCCTCGCGCGACGAGGTCATGAGGCCGAGCGTGACTTTCGTAAAGTCCAGATCGGTCGAAACGAGCAGGTCCAAGAAGTCGTAGATATTGCGCCTCGTCGACAGGTAGTCTTTGCTCCAGGAGTCGGCATCCTGCGCGAGCACCAAGATCAGGGTCTCGGGGCTGCTGTTCTCGACGGTCTGGCGGTGGAAGAAGACAGTGCCATCGTGGAGGGTCTTCTCGAAGCTGTCGACCCTGAGATCCGGGTCTACGTCGTCCCAATGCTTGTAGCTGTGCGGTCGGCCGCCTAGACACGTAGCCCAGGTCTTGCAGGACCAGGAACGACGGCGGAATTCGGTGGTGTAGAAGAGGACCAAGGTGAAGAGAACGGCGGCGATAATGGGGCCTAGGCGAATGCCGTTGAACCTATTGAATTTGTTGATGCCATTGAGGTTGCCAAATATGTTCAATGCCTTCAGTTGCGCCATCACGCCATGACTTGGGCAGCACAAAACACAGCCGTTGAACTCTAGTGGCACAACGCGCGCTGCCTCGACCGTTGCTTGGAGAAGATGAGAGGGAAAGAAATCACTACTTCCCACCTTTTGTCAACTATCTATCTTTGGTGGGATACTGGTGTACTGGTGGCGCCGTGCCTAGATCCTTTCGGAAACCGGGCACCCCTACATGGCCCTGAATTTCCATCTTGGCATCTATCTGCCAAGACTGGGGACATTGTCGCATTATAAATCGATTTGCGCCATTGAGAGCAGAGGTTCTAATAAATTAATTCGAGATATAGTTGGAATTCAGTCACTGAATCAAGGCCCTTGACAATGATCTGAGAAAACTCTTACCTCTCTTGTATGATCGATCGCCATATTTCCTCTCTAGATACCAAGGAAGTCGGATTCAGAGGCCTGATAGGGAGAGCGACAAGTTCCCCGATCTGGACTGTCAGCCCATTAGAAAGGGGCTTAGTGCTGCATGTAGCCCATAGGGGCTGGGAAGATCCTAGTAGATAACTAATGCAGGCCGATGCTAAATTCTCACATGCCAAAAGCGTTATCAAAATGAGCTTGCTGTACGTTAAATGCAATCCACACGATCATACATTCATCATAGATATATACACATTCAGATATCTTTGCCTCGATTATAGGTCTGTGTCGTGCTTGATAGGAGTTCCCTATGCATAAAATTTGTTGATCACTAACCTAAGCAGCGATGAAGACGGCACACGACCACAATTTGAAACAATGGTCAATGTGGAGAGAGTGGGCACATAGCAAGAATAGGTCCGATGGGCAAGTTTGACAAAGTAAACTATTATGGGTATCTTGTCCTTTATAAGCCTTTCTTAACCCCAAGGAGTTGAACATCTAAACACGAAATCTAAAACGGAAGGCCCTTTTCGCAAGGGTACACCTCTTCATCGGTCTCCTCCAGCGCATTGACAATGAGTCGCCAGACCGACTTATCCCACGCAAGGCCGGCGTGTCCGACCCTATCATCAGGGCACGTCGTCTGCACCACGACATTGTTAACCGCGGGCTCATCGATCTTGCTAACAGCCTCCGGAACAAGGGTGTCATAGGAAGACGAAATGACGGTGACCTTATTGCCGTCCTGCGCGATCTGCTTCGCGGCCGCAAACTGATCCGTAACTAGCCCGTCCGGTGCGAGCTGCTCACAAGCCGGGCAGCCGACTAGGTCTACTATTTCCCCGACGAGGGTGCGCGTGAAGTTTCCACCAATATACCACAGGTCCGTGAAGCCGAAGTACGTGGCGCCGTGGATGGCGGGCCCGAGCGCGACGACATGCTCGACAATGCCAGCGACGCCGGGCTGCGTCAGCGGCACGTAGATGGACTGCACGCCGCCCTCCGAGTGGCCGACGATGTCGACCTTGCTCGCGCCCGTCTTAGTCTGGACCTCGCGCAGGAAGTCCGCGATCTGCGCCGCCGACTTCGTCATGTCGTCCAGCCCGCCTATCCAGCTAGGGATGGGGTGCGCGCCGTAGGTGAGCGAGAACGTGCAGTATCCCTTGCTGTTGAGCTCGTATTGCAGGAGGTTGAGGTCGACTTTGCGGTCCGCGGAGAGCCCGTGGAGCATGACTACGGGGTTACGAGACGATTTGCACGAGAAGTCGTTGTCTGGGGCGCCGTAGAGATGGCTGGTGAGGAGCGCGCTCGGTATGCCGAAGTCGAGGCCGCGAGCCTTCATGATTTGGCCGGGGAGGGCCGAGATGCCTACTGACCAAGCGGCCAGGAGGGCACTGAGATTGGTAGTGATCGTCATGATGGTGTTGGTTTGCGCTTGAACAGGGCTCGGGTTGGTAGGATGAAGTGATAGCTAGCCCTCCTACTAGAGTGCTAGCATTCCCATTTTATATGTTCCTACTCGTATGAGTTATCATGGGTAGGCCTCCCGGGCCTCCCTTAGTTGACCGAATCACCTCACCTCACTTCGGGTTTACCGCTGGGGGGTGACACAATACTGCATGATAGGTGCACATGTTGTAACAAAAGCTCTAAGCCTTCTTCGGAATGGAGACGTCCCGTGCTCGTTCTGCGGCCAGACAATAAACAAATAAACAACTAAACAAGTAGGGCATTTGATAAGTCTTTTTCCATCTTAAAATAATTTCTAACAGTGAATTAAGCAGAGGAAAACCTGGTTATGTCTGGCTTCCTCCATCGCGTTTGTTAGCCAATCAGTATCTGCTTTAAAGACCCCTAGCAGATTGAGAGCCCTGTCCTTGGGTCTATCCAATTTAGCAGTGATCCTACACGAAGTTCATATCATCCTGGGTACTCCATGCTCTAACTAGCATAGGTAGTTCGATATTTACATCACCGCATGTTTCTTTTAGCAGGATGATCGCATCTACGTACGTACACTATTGCAGTTATCCTTGTAATTCGTACACAACCCGCCTGTTTCTAGCTAAAGTTCTGACTAATACTGCTAGATCAATTAAACAGCCCCCACTGTCCATGCTCGAAACCTGATCATATACGAACACGCATTGTGAAAGGATCACTCAGCATAAAGCCCTGAGTTAGGTATTAGATCCCAAAAATGCAACCCCCAGCGCCAAACGTCTAAAACAACATCAAATAGGTATGCCCACAAAAGAAAGTCTACAACAAGGAATAATTCGCTAGACTCTACTACCCGTATTAGTGACCTTGTCAACGAAATCATTAAAGTGGTCTTTGACCCAGTCCCAGCTTTCCCGGAAAGAACTCCACCAGGAACTACCCTTGTCCTCGTCGGGTTTATCAGGCTCCTCGGACTCCTCGGGTGCTTGAGACGTCTCGGGCTTTGCCGGTCGCGTTGGCCGTTGCGGTTCAACGTCAACTGGGTCAACTCCCAATGACACCGTGGTAGGCTTCTGTGTTGACGATGGTGTGGCTACTGGAAGGATGGACATCATACCAGTAGCAGACTCTTCGCTTGTCGACACCGGGACTGGGTCTTCTGGTTGTTCGAGTACCGTTTCGTCGCTATGAACTCCAACTACTTTCAAGGGTAGGCGAAGCGTGCCATTATTTGGCATGGGGTTCATGCCGATTGAATCGCATAGGATGTTATACACATTAATGTTTTCTAACAAGTGTTAGTCCGAAAAGGGCCTTGAGGATACAATAGGTGAGATAGCCTACGGAATGTTTCAACCTTGCTATGTGGCTGATGAGGGAAAGCAGGGCCCCTAATTTAGCACTTTAGTTAGTCATCGGGAGTTTACGCGCCGTCTATAATTGTGGCGAGGGATTTGTGAGGCGTGCCATTAGGCCGAGAAAGAAACTTTATACACTTAAGGTAGCCAATAAGGCGAGAAAATAGCAGTGGCTGTTACTTACCGAGCAACGAAGATCGCGCGCATCAAGGGATGCTCGTGATCATAGCCATGTAATCCGCGTGGGTGATATGATATGTTCTTCGCCTTCGCTTCTTGAATATCGAACTCAGCCTTCTCAACGATCGCCCAGCCCGTCTTAGGGATGATCCAAAGAGGGGCTATGCGATCATTATTACTGAAGTGAAATCGTTCTGGCATATCTTTATCCTTAAGGTAGACGTCGAAGTTGGGATTGGCCTTTACTTTCTCAGCTGCTTGTTCATAGAGAACTTGCAAGTCTTCAGGCTTCTTCGGACGAATGCCGACCAAGGGCCATCCGTCGAGATGCTCAACTTTACTGATATCGACCAAATCCTCGATTTGTATCATTCGACTAACGTCCGTAGTAGCCATTCCATGATCTGACACAATGATGACATTCACAATGTCAGTGAGATTCCTCTGCTCAAGCCCGTGAAAGAGGTTATTCAACATCCCATCAACATCGGCGATCGTGGTCCGAATCTCAGTGCTATTTGGCCCATAACGGTGGCCAATAGCATCCACGTTCGGGACATACGCTGCTATGATCTGCGGCCGTAGCTGTTCACTAGGCTCCGGGTTTTCCAATCCAGGCATGTCGATGAACTCTAGAATTCTGTCGACCTTTTTTGGTAAAGCTTCATTACCGTTGTACCTGTCGAGAAAGCTTGGATCCATGTTGTGTATATGTGCTTCGCTCCCAGGCCACATATGGACCGCTGTGCGCACCCCCTGGAGCTCAGCCGTGACCCAGAAAGGCTCGCCTCCCCACCATTTCGGATCAAGGCTTCGGTCCGGGTCAGTATAGTAAAACTCCGCTTCCAGGGCCGGATCCCAGAACGTATTGCCTACGAGGCCGTGGCTTTCGGGGTACAAGCCGGTAGCGAGAGTATAGTGGTTCTAAGAACGATGTCAGTTTCCGTTTATACCGTGATTGCTACGGGTATATACTCACTGGAAATGTGACTGATGGAAATGACGGCGTCATATACAACGGCGATACGCCCTCCTTAATAAATGCGTTGAGCCGCGGCGTCAAACCGCGTGTCAGGAAATCGGCCCGGAAACCATCTAGACTAATTATGAGGGTCGTCGGGGCGAAAAGCGCAGTGCCATTGCTCTCAAGTTGAGTAGCCATAGAGCGTTTCTTCTCCACAGATATCTTCCAAGCCAGGACAACGATGAGAGCAAATGCGATTGCAATGGTGGTGTATATGAATATCCATTTCCTCCATCTGCGCTTCTTGGCAGTCTTTGCGCCCGAAACGTGCATCAGGTGTTGGCGGTCGATTTCGTCACTATCGTCGCGGTCGCTGCTATCGCCCGTTGAACTTCCGTCCTTTATCGTGCCGCCCTCCATCTCATGCATGAGTTCCCCGTCTTCACCGTCGCGAGCATCCTTGAGGAGATGCTCCCGTTTCGCCTTGCGCCTGTTCCTCCGACTCCTCCGCTTCTCATCATGTAGGTCTTCGACCGAGCTCGCTGGATCATGGATCGCCGTTTCCGAAAGCGTCTTTCCGTATTTTCGCAGTGCCTGTATGGGGTTTGGTAGCGCAAGGTTGCTACCGCGGCGCTGTAGACTGCTGCCCCGTCGCTGACGCTCTTGTTGTGCCCTCGAGTCAAGGACCAGCTGATCCATCTCGTCCTCCTCCATCAGCACCATGCGGTCGCGAGCACGCAGCTCCCGGCTATTCCGCGCCGCGGCCAGTATCTTGTCATCTTCGCTGTCGGTGTCTTGTTCGCTCCGGCTATGCAGGGATACGGCGTCGTCGTCGTATGACAGAGGCGAGAGCAGCGACCGGCCTTTCTCTACGCTGGAGTTCAATTTTAGGGGAGACATCGCGGTCGATCTACGGGCTTTACTTCGCACTCATCGCTATATCGGCGTCAGAAATGAAGCCAGAGGCCGAGCTAGCGATAAGTTCGGTGTCATTGGCAATGGTTTATCTTTTGGATTTACTAGACGACACTTGTAAGCTATAGTTAGGCTAAACTTAGTATGATTCAGGGCTGATTCATAGCGCCACAAAGGTACCCCCAACTTCCCCAAACACAGCCACACCAACTTAACTAAGCGCTGCTGAGCACTCTCTTGCGTGCAGTTAACTATTGATTGTTATTGAAATCATGGTAATGATAATAGGCAAGTCGAGTAATTTAAGACGGGGATTCTTGAAGAAGCTATAGGGCCTAGTGGTAGACAACTTGTAATTATTCTAATCTAATATTGACTACTTAGGCATCATAATGTTTTCACTCAACTCCGAGGAGAGCGGATCTTCGACAACAAGTCGCCCAAACCTCGCCTAGGTTCACCCCAGTAATCTTTACATAATGCCGTCCATCTCTTCGCCATCTTGGGGTCTTGAATATCTTGCGACTTATCTATCTCGCCATGTATGATGGGCCTTGCACTGCGAATCCTTCTTCTGAGCATTCTAAGACAATATTGATGCTCTGATGGATCCGCATTATCTATATGTGTACATCATTAGCTAGTTTCAACAAGGCTTGGGCACCATGGCCAGGACAAACCTGATCTGGGATCCAGGATCGGTAGGGCTGCTAATTCGCCACGAAAAATGCAGAGTAGGTCATCTGGAGAGTCATAATTCTCCATGATTTGGTTATGGTCATCCGAGTGGGTGCTGGAGGCTTCAGTTTTCCCGTAATAGGCAGGGTTGATTTTGACATAAGGAGTGCTCCCACGCACATTCTCGGGATTTAGCCAGCATCGGTCCATAGAGCCTGGGTTCCTGTGGGAGACGGCAAAGTAGCACGTCCTAGTTATTCCCTAGCAACTGTTCAGTTTTATCTCCATAGTACTCGTGATGAGGTTGATTTACTGTCCGAACCCACAGGAACTGCGGTGCATTCCCAATACTTTTCATTACCAGGTAAGAAGAATGGTATCCAACTCCTCTCTCAGCGTTTGACTCACGCCTGGTGGTTGAAGGGCCAGAGTTGCGACTAGGCCTCTCCGCAGGGCCATAGAGAGGGATAAGTTGTAGAAGATGTATGACGAGCCTAATCACTATCCCGACCTTAAAACCGTGCATCTCAATCATATTGTGGAGTAGGGCATACACCAAGTGGCAGTTTTCGTCCTGAAAAAACTGACCGTCTAACCATTCGAGATCCTAGCTCGTTTATCAGCCATCATGGTCTATCACCCCTGGATAAGCGGCTTACCATTTCCAGTTTCTGATGCAAATACTGCCGAATGAAAACTGGAATTCCCTTTGATGGTCCATCATATTCACCAGGATGGCGATCTGATCTGAAAAGAGCTTCAAAGCCTTGAACATTTTGGCGGAACTCGGTGAACATAGGGTCTCGCCGTATATAGCGACGCATGGGGCCATCGGCATAACGTACTGCAGTCCATATAAGCTGGTCAACCTGAATTTATGCCGATATTAGCAAGCTCATCTTCTGGCTATAATAGTCAGTAATGCCTACAATGCCATAAAGATTATCACAGTAGTTAAACTCTTGTCGTTCTTCTTGTCGTTCCCTTGCAACCCTTCTTTCGCCGACGTGGCTAAGCGCACGGTTTCTCATGCTGCGGAATGCTTCCATGATGTGCTACTTTAGCAATAGCGGAACAAGTATAGCAATAGGGACGATGGCTTAATGTTTCAAGATGGCAGGGTAAGGGGCATGTTCACTTAAAGGGTGGGGGGAATTATATAAGACTCGTAAGCCCAGCAGTTCAGCCGCTGCCGACATCAGTACGCACTTTCGTGCTTGTACATGGCAAGGAACAATCAAGACACGCGATCAGGGGTATGACAAGACACAATCGATTCAACGGATGTTTTACTTGTTTTGGTATCGCCATGGTATCACAAGATAGGGACTCGCTAGTAACCTACCTAGGAAACTCCCTTGAGAAACACGCCATGCTGGTGTCAAGGCCGAGGTTTTATCATCCACGAGATAACTAGTGCGATTATGCCAGTAGATTTAATAAATGAATCTTTGCTCTTGGCCCTAACTTAGATAAAGAGGCTAAAAGCTTTATTGGGTAGGCGAATGAAGTCAACGCAAGGGATAGTAGCTGTGGCACCATGTGTGAATTTCAATAACGCCCAAATGAGAATAATTCGAATCTGCTTTATGAGAAGATGCAGCCTTGATTTCCGAGTTAGGAAGTAGCCCACACGCCATCTAACAGTTACCAACGTCTAGTGTATCCCTTACTTGAGGATGCAGCCCTGTGTTCGGGTATCGTCCTCGCACTCTTCATCGCCATGTTACCCCGGCCCATCAGATTCATAAAATTTGTCAGCGCTATGTCTTTCAGTGAATCCGAACAAACCTCTTGTCATTGTACGAGTCTGTTGTGTCAGATACAGCACGCCAACCTATCACGTGTGTTCCAATACCACAAACATCATCGATAACTCGATAGAACAATATCCGCCGAAGCGGTAGATGATAATGGATGCTACCTTTCGGGAAACGACCATGGGATCGGGTTTAATACCACTATGCCGCTGTCTCCAAGTAGGTACCGTATTCCAGGTTGCCAACTATAGAGGTAGTTGCTGGAGACAAACACCCGAGAATATCAAAAGTTCCAAAGCCTCGGATCACGCCCATGCACAGTCCTTTATTGACTACTCCAGCTGACCAACCAGGGGTTATTATGTCTCTAAGAGCACCCAATAGATACGAGGTGAAGTCTCGACTAAATATAGGGATGGATAGGTACGTAGTTGCCGGCACTGCGGCAACGCGTATGATTGGCTTAAATTTCGATGGCAGGTTAATGATTCCAGAGCACCGGGTGGTGGGAGTCATCATCACGTTCTCCGTTCCGCCGGGTCGGATCAAGGATCGAATTATAACAGGCATACCATCACCCGACCCCTACCTTCACCTAACCCCTACATTTGAATATGCAGATCTTAAGATAGGCAAAGTAGATCATAGAGGGAAACAAAGCAACATTATGCAAATTCGCATAAACGCCTAAGCTCCTATACCTACAATAAACATAGCAAACTGATCTCCGAAAATCGGAGGACATGGATAACCAGTGCTTTCATAGAAAAATCCTTGATTGAAAAGGGTATGACGAATGAGTCTTGAGTCCGCCCCATGGTCTAATTCTGTAGCGGCGTATGGGCTCAGGATAGCTCGTGAGGATTTCTGATCGACGTGTAAAGGGAAACCCCTCAGATTTACTCTTCATCTTCTCTATTATTGCGTATAGAGCCATCCGTAAGTCTAGCTAGTTTTATAGCGCTGGACTAGTGGCCCATCAGTAGGCCAAGTAATGTATATTGTGTGCATGCAAGAGCGCTACTTAGCTTCGGATGCTGTCATGATACTCGGACTCCCAGGGCTTTCTAGTGTCACCTCTAAGGGGCCGGGAGCCATAGACTGTAGAGTTTCTAGGTGTAACAACCGACGACCGCTAGCGGACGGTGTGATCAAATATTGTCAAACTTGGGACATTGGATCGTACAAATGCTGTAAGTAGTGCAGAAGGGAAAACCGAGGAAGGGAGAGGCTAGGGTTACGCAACCTTGACTATACAGGTATATTCTCACGAGTACCTAGGCTGGAGTTACGCTACGAGGCATTATTTACATGACTGTTGTCATCCATCATGTAAGACAATGGGCATACTCCCAGCCACGTAGCCTACAAAATGGCCTATGTTACCAGCACTTTCTCGAACTTATGGAGAGCTATAGCCATCCGCCCTTTTGCTACACTAGCCATCTGTTGATTGGTATTTTGTTATCACAGAATCTCGTCAGCTGAGTTAGACTGTTTGCAGTACAAGGAGGTAAGGGGCATCGACGAGTACGCGTCAATTCCGGTCAGACTCTTGATCTAACTCAAAGCACCCTATAAGCATCTTCACGGCTAAATACTTACCTTTTTTAGCTATTAGGTATATTAGGTAGTGGCTTTCAATTTTTCTATGTTTGTTTAATTGAGATCCAGTGACAGCCGCCACAATTACGATATGTAACGGAAGTTATTCGCGGGTATCAGACGCCACTAAACACGCGCGCTCCCTCAGCCATCTCTCTCTTTCCTAGTTCAATTTCCTAGTTCACTCCACGGGTATCAACGCAGCTGACTCTACACTAACTCCCCAAAATTTCCCGCGAACTTATATTTATTGATTAAACGCCGCAAGGCGTGTTCATATAACCGCTAATGCAATGTTGATTAAGCGCTAAGTAACTTCATGGCTCCGGAGATATTGCTCCCTTATCTTTACCAAACAGCCGAATTCGAACATATCATATATATATATATATGTGTGTGTGTCCTCCCTAACGCCTCTATTCCACCGGTCGAAAAATCAACTGCCGTGGGCAACAGGAGTGGAAGGGGACACTAAGTCTGACGACGCCTCTGCTCTCTCGTCATCCCACCCTAAAGTCCCCAGGGTAGATACGAATGGCGAGTTGAGAGTATCGTCACGCTCTTCTCTCTCAGTCCTCGACGGCAATTCCCCCATACCGGGTACGATGCTTAACTTTGGCTTCGCCACTTCCGTCCCAGGAAGTTCGTGATATACGGGCATGGGCTCCCTATCCGATGGCTGCGATTCTTCATGTGGCTGGTGGGCGTTCGATCCGTTCTCATCGGATGTCGTTATCTGACTAACTTCCGTATCCTTCCCATCTAACTCATGCTGGCCGCTCTCATTGGTAGCACTACCGCCGTTGCCGGTCTCCTCATGACTTCGATTATCCTCGCTGCCACCAGGATCCGTGCTAGTGCCGACAGTGTCTGGCGAATAGTACTTCCCCGTCCGCGTGGAATGGTGGTTATGAACCGGCCCGTTAATGACGGCCATATCGGGCACTGGATCGCGCGCTGCGTATGCTCTTTTCTTCCGTTCGCGACGAATCAAATATACGATTGCCACGCCTATAAGAATAGCACCAACCACTGCTCCGATTACTATACCGGCTATAACACCCCCTCTGTTTCGCGAGCCGGAGGAAGATCCGCCCGAAGAGTCGCTAGAGCCTTTCGAGGGAATAGTGACGATGCTTTCTTCGGCACCTGCAACCCACGAACACGCTGAAACATTGAAGATACCGCGCTCGTAGTCAGCAGAAAGATAACTGTGGTAGAGGTCAGCACTCCTCTAGACTATTTGGTTCTTGCAGTTGTAGGTTTTCCTTACGCTTCCTGTAAGAATGTGCGCCCCAGTGTATACTGCGATGAGTTGGCCGCCCGTTTTAATGGAAAGTAATAACTCATATTGTCAACTAGGGGATAGTCGGCGGTGAGGTCGAATGCAGCATAGGGAAGAACAATCGTGACTGCTTCCCCACCGGATTTCACATCCGATAATCTAAAGGTAACCTCCGCGTTTGAATCGAGTAAGGTATTATGATAAGTCTCGTTGACGAGGTATAAACCAGCGGTGTCATTGAAGGTGAGTCCGAACGCTTGCTCGAAAGCGTCGCACACGTCGCTTGGAAGCCAAAGATTCGGATCCGTAGAATCGATGAATATGTCAATCGAGTCGGAAAGAAGAGTCATTGAAGTTGAGCCGCTATAGCTGATAGATTGCAGTACGACTACTAAATCACGCGTGACATCGCCTGCCATAGAGAAGGAGGCGTAGTTCTCCGTGAATCTCGACGTGTCGTATCCGGACAGAATCAATTGCCCGTAGACCTGTTTGAGCCCTGCCGTGAAATAAAGTTAAGATTAGCAAATATACGCCGATTATTCCTATCAAGTAAAACTTACGGTACCTAGCGCCGGCGGTATAACTCCAACTTATGCTCGGAATAACACCTTGGTCTTTGAGCGTAGTGAGGAATGAAGGCGAGGAGAAGTTGCCTAATGAGGTGAAGTTTACTGGTTGGTTGTTAAGCCCGAACAAGCCCCTACGATCATTCACAGATCAGCATCGATCTTCCATTTATGACAAATAAAGAGGCAATTCACCTACAGATATAAAGGCTCTGGGGTTCTGATGCCAGCGACGATCTGATTCTCGAGGCTCGGACCTGTAAGACCAAGACCAATACTCTCTGTAGCAAATTCCGCTCTTTCATCATACCCTAGATTTGCCTCAAATCCCACCCCGTCTGAGTTGATACCAAAAAGACCTAGATCATGCCAGCTTGAAGATTCATTCGGATTGAATAGGTTACCCCTGGAGATTGCGCAATCGGCTGGTACCGTCTGGAACACGGTTGTGGAACATCCGTAGTCTGATAGCACGACGAACGACTCTGGGGATGCGGTAGACACGATCACTCTAACATATTGTTCTGGAGTCCCGACTCGAAGATCGACTGCGACGATCAAAATCAGTGCCACGCCTTCCAGAAAGGCTAAAAATGATATAGAGGAGCTTCAAGCTGCCTATATAACGAACGGCTTATAGGATAAAACGATTCGTATAAGCCCGAGCGGAGGACACGGAAGTGATTTGAAGATATCTTACAGGTGCTCCATGGCCCATCGTTTCCCTCACTGTATGTTCTATCAGCATAAACGCGGTAATCTGAGGAATCAAATAAGACCTACAAATGTTCACTAGGAGGGATTACTACGGCTTGAGGACTATCTTGCCGTTTTGAAAGTGGTGTAATACCTCCTATGCTGCCGCCCGACACCGAAGGTAGCAACATCCAAGTAAACAGAAACACTTCTACGCAGACTCTAAGATCCATTCTTGTGAGATGACAGGCACAGTGTTCGTAAGCGAACTCACGGCCTGAATATTTTGTAGGTGTTGTCTATGCGTTGGCCGCGCGCCCGCTGCGGTTGGGGGCGTCTGATATGCTAGACCTGACGATGAACAAAATAATTAAGTGGCTGGTAACTGTTATTCGAATGATGGCGCGTCATGGCGTATGGCGCATTTTTTTCTGTAGTTACAGTAATTCTCCGTCAGTATCATATTAGCTCATTATTATAAATCGTTAACAACTAACATAGAATTCATGAGTTGGGAATGGTGCCAGGGGCGCAAAACTCCGTAGCTTATGCTCCGCATCATGGTGCCAACGCCAATGCAACCATCGTCATAGAATCTCACGGCCCCTGCCTCATTGGGCTGCATTGACCAATCACGTACCATATCGACTGACAGCTCACCCCGGGGCCCCTTGTCATATGATGTTGATTATCGCGGTTGCGCCAGGTTACTCGTCCTCATCTACTATCCGAGCATCTCGATCACCTCCATGACAACATAAACACGTAAAAAAACAAGGCCGCTTACCGACCTTCTACGATGTTACAGGCGAGTTTGTGGCGAGTGTCTCTTTGGCCACTGTGCACCCCAAAATACGAGCCGTCATGTTATATCAACAAGACCGCCCTATTTGCGCATTCTTAATACGCCTCGCTTATTCTCATCATATAGACGCTTAATATCTATGTCTCTTAAAGGCTTCGTGTTTCCTTAAACCATCAGACCACAGTGTTGGCCCCCTTCGCTTATAGCCAATACTACTAGTGTCTTCATTGCATTCGCTGTGTTTCTTTCGCTCAATTAATCCATCCGTTCCGCGTGCAGTTAGCAGCTATGCTCTCTCCCTTTCGAGCTTGGACGCTGCTAGGCGTGTTGGGTCTCTGCGTGAAGAGCGTCAATAGCGGCGGTATGCACTCTAAAGCGCCCACTCTGCTACGGCGACTAATAGATTAAAAGTGCTTCATCACCAACCTGACTGTGACAACTCGCGATGTAGCGCAGCGAACGTCACACTATCCACGACGTGTGAGAACCATCATCACGGCAGTCTAAGCACAACATTGGTATCAGTTACAACCGTGGTATCGACGCTATCTGTGCCCTACAATATAAGCATTATAGACACGACGACCATCACGGTCCGTGTGCCAGAGACTCTCACTTCTATCTATACCGTACGTTATCCTACAACGGTACTAAATACTACTACTGCCACTGTCACTCTGCCGACAACGGTTCCGACTACGATTCCAACAACAATCCCGACGACAATCCCGACGACAATTCCAACAACAATTCCAACAACAATTCCAACAACGATCCCAACAACGATTCCAACAACGATTACGCCGCCAGTATCATATTCAACTTACATCTCAACTGTAACTGAATCCGTCGACGAGGAATGTCCATCGACATGTAGCATGTATGTGCTCTCTCCTAGCAGAAACGCAGCGCACTTCACGATTTTGCTAACACTTCTCGTAGAGCTGCCGGTACGGTTCGATTGTTCTTCTGGCCTACAGATATCGATTCCACCTATCCCCCAACGTATACCGACACAGCGCTTGACTATACATTGTAAGTATTCATCTCCTTCGGCTTACTGTGTCCTAACCGGATGTATCCTAGCACCTCGCCATCTGTGTATCTCGTCATCAATACTATCTACGGCACCAATTCTCTTGGTAGAGTGGGCCCTTCGGGGACGAGTGAAATATTCGCCCTGGATCTCAATGAAGTGTCAACGATAGTTCCCGAAAACGGAGTTACTCAACCACTCACTCTAAACGATCTTTATACGGATTGCCCGCAATCAATAGATCCTGCAATAGTTGCAACGACAGTACCCGATGGACACTGTGACTTTAGCCTTGTCGCACCACAGCCTGTGAAGCAGTGGGCTTTGCCAGTAAGTAAAGCCTTTCACCCATCTTATTAGTCCTCAAAATACTGGTACAAGGAAGGCGGTGTTGTATCTATTCCAACATCTGAGACATTGCATGTCCTTGATTTCAATGGTTTCAAACTTAGGGGGCCATACTAACCTAATCTTCAAGTGCAATGCCTGCGGCAAGTTCGGGCTCTTTGATCCGCCGTATGCGATCCCTCCCCTCGGTGGAGGCTTCATAGAATCAACAGTAACGACGACAAATACCGAAACCACGACCTTTGCTAGCACTACGTCGGCCGATAGCGGTGCCAGTTCAACCATTGTTACGGCTACAGCAACAACTGTTGCTACCCATACGACGGAGACTAGTGTCATCTCATCAGCCGATCCTACTTCTTCGGCATCTGCAACTACCAGCACGACTCCGGTAGCTACTGCATCGGCAAGTAAAGTAGTGGGTGTATGTGGTGCTGCATGGTTTATTGTAAGCTGCTTTGTTATATTCTGGCTATGATGACACAAGATTCGTTAGCGGTATATGAGAAGTCTAGGGGGTAGCATTAGTGTGCACATACATAGAATATTGGAAGTAATAGATAAGACTATTAGCTATAGGCCAAGTAACACTGGGGGCGAGATTTTCAGGGGCTATAGCCTTGCGGACCGAATCATTCGAGAACTATCAACCATAATGAAAGTGAATATTGCCAATTTTAGTGGCTCCAGACACCAGACTAGAATGGTTACAAGATATCATATTGAGCCTCTTTCCCTGCACTACAGTCTGCTACAATCCTTGCTTGCTCTTATTCCCTTTGTCTCCGAGGTTATATAGTAGTTAAGTAGGCTTTAATCTTTGCCGGTTCATACGCTTATACCGGCATTAATACCCAAGCTACGTCAGCTAGTATTACCGAACCCTACGCACTTCGACATTCAGCACGACAAGCCAACTTACCCGTCACCGCGCCGCTAACACGTCGTGGCCATAGCTTTAGCCTCGCGTGTTTCATCACGGCATTCCAACACCTCTCGGAGTTAAGTAAGTATTGAGGTTAGGCTAGGATCCCTCCGCCGATGAAGAATCTGACCCACGCTGCGGAAATTGCCCTAACCAGATTACCCGCGTGGGTGACGCCGCTATCACATCTCTCCTTCACGTGCTGATGACTCGTAGAAACGGGATTTAGACAGTTACTGTTAAAAATACGCAGATAATAAGCTGACATATAAGTTCAATATTTTGACGCAGTGATTTTTCCAACAATTAGTGCGCCTGTAACTCCGGTTGAGGCAGCAAGAAGTGCACCCAGTGCATTCCCTCCCAGAAGGGGAAAAAGGGCGATGAATGTGTGCCCGTGGATCCCGCATACGTTAATGTATCGTTAGCGCAGCCAAAAAAAAAAACCAGAAGGAAAAAACATAAAGATACTCATACGACCTTACTGGGAGAAGTTATCTACCTGTCGCTTCGCCGCGCCTCTCCCGCGCCGCCATCACCTCTCGTCCCGTCCAGCCCCAGGCTCCCGCCGTGCGCGCGCTGCCTCACCTTCCCCGCTTCCCTGCCCCTGCGCCTTTAGTCTCTCTTTTTCCCTGGTGTGTCGTTGTGTGAGTAGTCTAACGTAGCTGTAGTGGTGGCCAGTTAGTGTTCAAATGGCTTTGTGTTATTGTGGGTTTTTGTGTGCTCTTGTGGCTTGACTGGTCGGGTGGCGTGGTCTCTGTCGGTAGAAAGCCTTCGGGTTTTGGCTTTTTTCTTTGCTTTCCATTACAAACGAATTAAGAGATCAGTTTTGTCTGTCCTATATATGCTCCGTTGAACGCATATGACTTGTGTCTTATAGGTTGATCAGAGCTTGAAAGTGTGCAAACTGAGCCTGAAACAGCTACTTAGTAAAACGGCTCAGTGCTTATTAATACAAACCGCACTCTAAAGGCTTAAATACTTTTGTATTTAAATATTTTTAAAAGTTTTTTATAAAATATGGCCGGAGGATTTTTTATATATACTGAAGAACAAAGTATAAAAAAGCTTACTATTATAGTTAAAAAATAGGATTTTTAAAAAAAAAAGCAAAAAATAAAGCAGTTTAAAATAAGCTAATTATATATTTAGTTAGTTTTAGTTTTTTTTATTAGTTGTTATTTGTTTTATATTATTTTTAATAAGCTTAAAATAAAAAAAAGCTGCTAGTTATTAAAATTTATAAGTATAATTATTTAATATATTTAATTGTTGTTTAAAAATAACTATTTATTATTTTTTAGTTTTTTGCTTTTTTTTTATTAGTTTTAATTTAAATAATAATTTTAATTAAACTAGCTATTAATATAATATATTTTTTA
>MU392667.1:0-35877 GCA_022578505.1 Nemania abortiva
TTTTTTACTTGGTTGTGCTGTTGCACTCTCTCCCCACCCTAGCAACTATCCCTGCAGTGTGTGGCACCTGCAGGAGGCCTGGGCCAGGTGTAGCCGGTTTAGGAAACTTCTGGGAGCCTGGAAGTGAAAACCTGCCGGCTTGCAGCCAGTTGGTGGACAGCCGTAGCCCGCGTTTGGCAAGCCAAACGGTCGCAGAGGCGCCACCAACCCTTCGCAGCAGTCTTTGTTGCCAGTGCCAGCCACCTGACACCTGACAACCCCCCCCCCGACTGACCTACGCTAGGCCACTGTGCCACCAGGGCTACACTGTTGCACGCCGTATTGCGGCCTTTGCCACTTGGCTGGCAGGGTGCCGTCTGCCAGCGGCCGTGGCGCAGCCTCATGACACTGTGTGCGGGTCGGTCTGTCACTTGGTGGCAGCCGTGCCGCGGCTGTGGGGCGCAGAGAGAACGAGCCACTTCCCCAATCCTGGGAGGTTAGCCACTGCGCCACCAAAGGACGTTGAAAAACGACCTTGGGGGGAATTGAACCCCCGACCTTGCGGAACGCAAGGGGACAGTTTTACCACTTGACCAGGTGGCAAATAAATGTTTATTTTATTACTTTTTAATAAAATAAACAATAATTTTAAGCTATATTTAAAATAAATAATAATTTTAAGCTATATTTAAAACAAATAATAATTTTTAAGCTAACTAAAAAAAAAAACTTTAAATTTAAAATAGTTTTATAAGAAATAATAACTTTTAAAATATTAAAAAGTTTAAAATTTTTAAAAGTAGTAGCTATAAAAAAAATATTTAATAATAAGCTTTTTTTTTTTTTTATTAGTTAATAAATATATTTAATAGTTAATTATTTAATATAAAAAGTAACAAAAAAGGTTTAGCTTTAACTAATTTTTTTACTATTTTAGTTAAATATATGTTTAATATGCTTTATTTATAAAAATGTTTTAGTTAATAAAAATATAAATTTTAAAATATTATTTTTTAAAATATAAAAAATATAATATATATATAGTTCTAGCTATTATAATATATAAATTATTATATATTTAAATAAAAAAATAAATATAAAAAGTTTATTAATTAAAATTTATAACTAATAAAAATATAATATTAAATATTGCTTAATTATAAACATAATAATACTAATACTTTTAATAAAAAGGCAAAAAAATATATAGTAAAACTTTTAATTAATATATAAACTTTAAGCAGCATATTTAAACTTAATACTATTTAAAAAAGCTTTTTATATTTATAAAAATATAATATAAAGTATTTAATCCTTTAAAACTGCTTAATATATTAAAAACCCCTTTTTAAATTATTTTATATATTAATTTTATTAATTAAGGTTAAACACTAGCAAAAAAGCATAACTTAAAATAATTATATATTAGTAATAAAATAAATAAAACAAACGTTATATTTAAACAAGTAATATTTAAAAATTTTATATTAATATATAATATTAAGCTATTAAAAATATATTTATAGCAGCAGTAAAATTTTTAATAGCTATTTTAAAAAGCAAAGCTTAACTTTAACTAATATTTAAAAAAGCTAATAAACTTATAAAGCATAAAATTAAAATATTTAAAAACGTATGTTTTATAGCTATAAAATTAAATAGCATTAAGCTTAAAAAAAATTGCTAAAATATTAATATTTAAAAACTGCTTTTTAGTTAAAGTATTAAACTATTTTATAAATCTTTTGCGCTAGCTATTATTATAAGCATTTATAAGTATAAAACTATAAGTACTTAAACTATATTATATTACTATTAAAAGCGGTTAAATAGTTTAAAAACTAGCTATAAAAAAAGGTTAAATTTAACAACTTTATAAAATATAAGCTATTTAAATATATAAATAAATTATACTTATACTATAAGCTGTTTTATATTAACCTAGCTTATATTATTTTTAAAGCAAGCTAATATAACTAAAACAAACATATATATTAAAAAAACGCTTGCTTTTTATACTAACAAAAAAAAAAAATATTATATAAATATAAAAAGCATAATCTATTATATTTAATATAAATATATATTTATTATAAAAGCTTTTATATATTTATAGCTAATAAAGCAATAATATGCTGCTTTTATAATATACAAAGTATGCTTAATTTAATATAATATATTCCATTAAACATAAGGCTTGCTTACTTAACAAAAACCCCTTAGACCATATAAATATAAATATATTTATTTAACTTTTAAAACTTAACTATTTTTAAAGTTTTTTTATATAAACTAGCAAGCTATATAATTTAACCTAGCTAATATAAACGTTAAGCTTTTAAAAATAATAGTAGTTAAGCTTAACTTTATTTATAGTTTTTATATTTAAATTAAATTGTTTAATAAAGTTATAAGTTTTTAAAGCTATTTATTATATAAGTACTAATATAATTAAAACAATAAAAAAAAAGTAGCAAAGATTTATTAAATAGCTAAGCTTTAAAAAATATATTTTAAAGCAACAAAAAAAACAATTAGTTATAGTTTAATTAATATAATATAAATTATATTAGTAAAAGTATTAAAAAAAAATTTTTGTTAAAAAGTAGTTAAAAACTAAGATTTTTAATAAGCTACTTATATATAAGCTAGCTATTAAAATAGCTATATTATTATATATAAAGTATTAAATTATTATAAATAATTATTATATAATTAACTTTAAACTTTAATAAAATATTATTATTTAATATTTATTACTATATATATATATAACTATTAATGTTTATATAATTAATTGTTTAAATAATATTACATATATAATATAGCATACTATTATTGCTTTTTTAGTTGTTTGTTTTTTAGCTTTTAAAAAATAAGCTAAAATTTTATTTATAAACTATTAGCCTATTATTTTTTAATATAATTAAAATATATATTTATTTTATATAGCAATATTTTTAAAATTAGTTAATATTTATTAAAAATTAATAATAATATAAATAATAATAAAAAATATTTATTTTATATTTTTTATATTAAAAGCTTTAATATTAAACTTTATTATAAGCTTTAGCTTAAACTTTAAGCTAATTTTTTAGCTTAGTTTTATGTTTAGCTTTAGCTAGTTATTTAAGTTATACTACTTTAGCTTAAATATTAAATTAAACCTTAAGCTAAACTTTAAGTTTAATACTAATTAGTTTTTTAGCTTAAACTAGCTTAGTTTAAGCTTTAGCTTTAAATTGATTTTTAGTTAGTTTTTTTATTTAAATTGCTTTAGTTTAAACAGTTTTAAGTTGGCTTTTAATTAGTTTTATTTAAGTTATTTTAGCTTAAACTTTAGTTTTATATTAATTTTTAGTTAGTTTTTTTGTTTAAGTTACTTTAGCTTACATATTAAGCTAAACTTTAAGCTTAGCACTAGTTACCGCTTTAATTTAAATATTAGCTAAAGCTTTAAGCTTAACTTTAACTTAAGCTTTAGCTAAAGCTTTAACTAAAGTTTTAGTTAAAGCTTTAGCTAGAACTTAAATAAAAGCTTTAGCTAAAACTTAAGTAAAAGCTTTAGCTTAAGCTTTAACTAAAGCTTTAGTTAAAGCTTTAGCTAAGACTTAAGTAGAGGCTTTAGCTAGGACTTAAGTAAAGGCTTTAGTTAAAGCTTTAACTAGAACTTAAGTGGAAGCTTTAGCTAGGACTTGAGTGGAAGCTTTAGTTAAAGCTTTAGCTAGGACTTAAATAAAGGCTTTAGCTAAGACTTAAGTGGAGGCTTTAGCTAGAACTTGAGTGGAGGCTTTAGTTAAAGCTTTAACTGAAACTTAAATAGAAGTTTTAACTAGGACTTAAGTAAAAGCTTTAATTAAAGCTTTAGCTAGGACTTAAGTGGAAGCTTTAATTAAAGCTTTGGCTAGAACTTAAGTAAAGGCTTCAGCTAGGATTTAAATAGAGGCTTTAGTTAAAGCTTTAGCTAGAACTTAAGTTAAAGCAGTATTTAAAGTATAACTGTTATTGCTATTACTTATGTTGTTAAATTTACTTTAAAAAGCTAGTTTAAAGTAAAAAGTTAGTATATTATAATATAAAAGGTTTAATTTGCTAAAGCTGTTGATTTTTAGTTTAATTTTATAGCTAAAGCTGTTGGCGCTAATAAGTTAAATTAATAAAGTTTAATGCTTGCTAAAGCATTGTTATATTTTAAACTATATAAAACTGTTAGTTTAAAAAAACTTATTAAGTATAATATAACTTATTTAATAAAACTTTATATTAAACTATTAAATAAAGCTTAAGTTTTTTTAACTATTTTAATATAATTAGCTAGCTTATAATTATATTTATTTATATAAGTATATATGCAATATGTTTATATGCTATAATATATAGCTTAATTTATAAGCTTTTTAAAAACTTAGCAATATTAATAGCAAAACTTTTTTGTTATTTGTTTTAATATATATTAGCTTTATAATATAATGTATATTTTATTAACTACTTAATAATATTTAGCGCTTTAATACTTTAAGCTTTTAGTTAGTGTTTAAACTTTATAAGCATAAAAAGTTAAGCTTGCTGCTTGCTAGCTATAATTTTAGCAGTATTTAAGTTATTATAAAAAATAAAAGTAATTAAAGCAAAACTAGTTAGTAAATAATACTAAATTTATAATAATAGGACTTATTAATACCTAGGTGCTATATATAAATATGTTTTTAAAACTAAATAAATATTGTTAGCTTTATTGCTTTTTAATATATATTTAAAATATACCTAAAAAAACATAAAGCATTTTTTTAGCATATGTTTAATATATACTGCTTAAAAACTAAGTTTGTTTAACAGGCGTTATATTAACATATATTTAATATATATTAAAACGTTTGTTTTAATATATGTTTAATATATTATTAATATATATATAATATATATTTAATTTAGCAGTAAATATATTTTTTAATAATGTAGCTTTATATATATTAAGCATATATTAGCAATATATTAAAGCTATATTAAATATATGCTAAAAATAATAAAAATATATATAAAAGCAAATATATTAATATAATATTAAATATATATAAAATATATATTAAAAATAAAAAAATATAAAATATATATTAAATATAAGTAAAATATATATTAAAAATAAAAAAATATAAAATATATGCTAAATATATATAAAACATATACTAAAAATAAAAAAGTATAAAATATATGCTAAATATAAATAAAATATATGCTAAAGACAAAAAAGTATAAAATATATGCTAAATATATATAAGGTATATACTAAGGATAAAAACTATTTTTAATATATATTTTATATATGTTTAATATATTATTTATGCAGTTTTATTTTTAGTATATGCTTTATGTATGTTGGTTATATATTAAACATATGTTTAAAAAAAAAAAAGTTATTAATACTATAAAAATAACAACAGGTATTATAATTAGCATGTTGCGACCTTATTATCTTGGACGTTTCTAGAGATAGCTAAGCTTAGGTTGGGTTATGTTCCTAAGGGTAAGGGTTGTATGGTTTAAAGTATTAAGCAATAGGATCTGAGTTGGTTGCTGGAATTTTATTTCTATACAGTTCTAAGAAGTAACTGTATACTTAGATTGATAAGTAAAATAGGAAAAACTGTTTGCTAGTTACATAGGAAACTTTGTGCTTATATAGTATTTCTTTCTTTATTTTAAATGTTTAGGTCGAGCTGGTTAAGCAGGTCGAACCCTCGACCTTATCAACCCTGTTAACCTGCTAAGTCGTCCAGGTCGAGCAGGTTGAACCTTCGACCTTGTTGACCCCTTCGACTCTGTCATGTGACCTGTATTATACTTAGGTCCATATTTTTATAATAAGTCTGTCTGCTCTTCATGACCTTTGTGCCAGTTGTGCTTGGTCTCCTAACTGGCCCCTACGCCTTGCAGTTGGTTCGTAACATGGCATATAAAAGATTTTTATTTATTAAAAATGTATTTTTGCACTTAATGCTACATATATATCTACTGCTATTAACTTAAATATTATAACTATAGCTAAAAGTTAACATTTTAGCTATTTAAGTAAATAGTTATACTAAAAGGTTTTTTTTATAAATAATTATATAACTTAAAAAGTATAACTTTTTAGTTTAAAGCTTAACTTAAAATAATTTAGTAAACATATAAAGTTTATAAAAAAAATATTATATAATTTTTTATTTTATTTAAGCTAAAGATGTTATAGGCCAGGGCTATATTAGTAGTATAGCTTAGTTAATTATTATATTTTAGCTTATATATAGCCGCTTAATTGCTGCTTTTTTATATAAAAGCTTTTGTTTTTTTTATATAGTTAATAATAATATATTTAATATAGCTATTTAGCTATCTTTTTATATTTAACTATATTTTTTATAGCTTGGTTTAGCTAATAAAATAAACTACTTAGTTTACTAGCTATATATATATTTTTTATATATTAAACTAATATTTTATTATTACTATAAGTTTAAATAATAATATATTTATAGCGCTTGCTTGCTAAATATTACTTTTTATTTAAAAGCTTTATAACTATAGCAACTTTAATGCTTAATATTTAAAAGTTAGCAGCAAGCTTTTAATAAATAGTAATACTTTAAAAAATTTAAAAATATAATTTTATTATATATAGCAATTATTTTTATAATTAATATAAAAAACGTTTATATTATATATATTTTAGCTATTTATATATATAAACTTAACTATATAAAAGCTGCTTATATATATATAAATAATACTAAAAAAGTTTAACAAAATATAAAAAACAAATTAACGTTTAATTAAACTATATTAATATAATAATTAAATAGTTTTAAACTATATACTATTATTTAAAGCAAAGCTATATAAAGCTAAAAAAAAAAAGTAGCCCGATTAAACAAAAATTTTGCTGCTTATTATTAGTTTAAATACTGCTATAAAAAATTAGCTAAACTATAAAATATAGCTTAATATATATAAAATATTTATATAGCTAATTTATTGCTTAAAAATATTGTTTATAAAAGCTCTTTTTATAATTTTTATTAAAAGCTAATTATAAATATTTATATATATAAGCAAACTAATAAATATTAATTTAATAAAAGCTTAATTATAATATATATATTAGCAATAAAAAAGCTATTACTTTTTATATAAAAAAAAAGGCTATTTTGCTAAATTATACTTTTTTGCTATAAATAAAAAAGTAAAAGTTTAATTTATAAATATTTTTGCTTTTTAGCTATATTTAAACTATTTATTAGTTATTTAAGCATATATTTTTGTTATAAAGCTTATAAATAAACTTAATATTTAAAATAATATAAAAAAAGCTAATAAAAATAATAACTAAATATAAATTATAAATATAATATATTTATTATAACTATATAAAAATATATTTATTTAAACTTAATAAAAAATAATAATGCTATAAAAAGTTAGCCTAAAAAATTAAATATATAAAGCATTTTTATAAGTTATTTAAAAAATTATTAAAATTTATATATAATTATATAGCAAAATAGCTATATAGCAGCAATATAAAACAAAACAATTAATTATAATAAAAAGACTTTATAGTAACTTATTTATAAAAAAAAAAGTAATATTATAAGCTAAAGCTCTATTAATAGTACAGCTTAATTAATTATTATATTTTAGCTTATATATAGCTGCTTAATTGCTGCTTTTTTATATAAAAGCTTCTGTTCTTTTTATATAGTTAATAACAGCATGTTTAATACAGCCACCTGGCTACCCTTTTACAAAAGATTACTTTTGTTAAGTTTGTTTTTTTAAATATTTAATAAGCTAAAAAAGGTTAGTTACTAAGATTGCAAAAGGATTAAAAATTAAAAATTAAAAACTAATATTTTAGTACTTATTTTTTATTAAAGTTTACTATTAGCTTTAGCAACAGTTAAATTTAATAGGTAGAACATTTGTTTATACTAGCATTAGTACATATTATAATAATAGCTAAAAATAAAAAGATTTATTATATTTAAAACATTAAAATTATTAAAGTTAGCATAAGTTAACATTATTAATATATATTTTTAGCTTTTAAACCTTAGTAAACGTTTTTAATAAATAAGTTATATATTAATATAAATTATTATATATATAATATATTAAAATTAATAGCATTATTTATAAGTAAATTTATGTTTACTTGTTTATTACATAAATTTGCATTTAAGTTTTCCTTGCAACTTGCTATAGTATTTAACTATATATATTGTTTTTTTGTTTAAATGTTTTGTTAATTTTGCATAAAATTTATTTTAAAGCTTAAACAATAATATTATTAATTAGTTATAGTTATTTTATTTATAGTTTTACTGCTTTAGCTAATTATTATCAATTGGTTATAGTTATTTTATTTGTTATTTAATCTGCTATTTAAACTCTTGCTGCCTTAGCTAGCCCTTTATTTTTATTTGCCATTTTTAGCATTTTTATTATTTTTAGCATTTTTATTATTTTTGCTATTCTTATTATTTTTATTATCTTTATTAATAATATTAAATTTAATATTATTTAATTTATTATTATTATTAAGCTTAATTAATATATTAAACTTATAATTTGTATTATTTGTTTTTAAACTTAAGCTTTTTTTTAGTTAGCAAACCAGATTTTTAAACCGGCCGATTTGCCTTTTTTTAGCACTTAAATAAGCTGATTTTGCAGCTTATAGCTTTTAAAACTTAATTTTGTTATTAAAAGCTAAAATATACTAAAATACTTTAGCTTTATTAATAATTAGTTTTTATATAGCTAGATTTGTTTATAATTTATTTTGTTTATATATATAGCGCTATTTAAGTAGCAAAACTGCTTTTATATTGTTTTTTAGTAATCTTTTTAAAAATACCGATTTTTTTATAACTTTTATAAGCTTTTTACTTTTAATAAAAGCAAATAAAGCAAATAAAAAAAACATAGATGGTTGCTAGTTATTTTTTACGTTATTTTTTAATAATTTTTTTAAAAATACTAATTTTTTTATAATTTTTATAAGCTTTTTATTTTTAGTAGTAGTAAACAAAGCAAATAAAAAAAGTATAAACGGTTACTAGTTATTAAATAAAAAGCTTAAAATATTATTTATTAAATTATATAGCTAGCTAAAAGTATTTAAATTTGCTTAAGCTATTAGCATTAATATATTAGCTAAAATATAAAACTTGCTTTTAAGGTTAATTTATTATAGTGCTAATATTATATTAGTATTAGCTGTTAACTAAGGAATAAATATAGGTATAAAAAGTGTTTAGCTAGTTTGTAGTTTTTTATGCTTATAATAAGCAAGTATTTGTTATAATAGCGCTATTTAAATATTATTTGTTATTATAAGTTTAAAATAGAGCGCAAGTTTAACTATGTTTTTTTTGCCGCTTTTATATATATTAATAACGTTAAAAAGAATATAACTTGCAGTAAAGTTTATAAGTTATATTTTATGAATATAAATTTTAAAAATTAGTTTTATAACTTTAAAGCTTTAGCCAACCTTAGTTATAAAAATGCTTAAAAGCTAGGCAATTTTTTTAAGTTTTAACAATTTTTTTTTAAACAAGTTTTTTGTTAGTTGTACTATAGTAAAAATAGTTTAAATAGTTATAATATAAAATTGCTTGTTTAATAAGTTATTTAAAAATATTATTATAAGCTTAATATTAAAAAAAGATTTAATAAACTAATAGAAGTAAAGTATTTGCTAGGTATATATATAAACAATATATTTTTATTTTAAATAAAAAAAAAAGAAAATTAATAAGAAGCATATGTTTTATATATATAAAATAAGCATATAGTTATATATAAAGCATATTAAATATATTATTTTATAGATTTTATGTAGGTTTATAAGTTAAAACGTTTATAAAGCATATATTAAACTATTAAATATAGTTTATTTATATTATAATAAAAGCAAAAGTATTTTTTTATATAAACTAACAATTTGTTGTACTATTTTAGCCTAGTTTTTTTAAGTTTATAAAAAAACTTTAAATATTTTTTTATAAAGATTAATAACTTTTTTTTTTTTTTTTTTTTACTATAGCTGCTTGCTTTTTTAAACTTTTAATAGTAATAAATAATGCTTTCTGTTTAGCTTTAAGCTTTTTTATATATTGTTTTATAGTTTAAATTTTTATATTAAGTATTTATATTTATATATTGTTTAGTTATATTTTTTAAATAATTGTTTTATATTATTTAAATAAAATATTTAAAAAATTATATAAAAAGACGTTATAAGTTTTTAAATAAAAATTAATAATATTTAATTTAATATTATTTATTATAATATATAAAGCTAGCAATATAATAAAAAAATTAAAACTGTTTAATGTTATATTAATAGCTATATTAATAAACTTAATAGTTAAAATAGCAAGTTTATGCTTTATTTTATTTAAAGTTTTTTTTTTTGCGCTATAATTATGCTGGTTAGTTATGCTAATATTGCTACTAAAAGCAGTAAATTAAGCTAAAAGGCTTAATAGTAATAGCTTTAGCAGCTTAATAAAAAAGGGCTTTTTTTTTATTAAAATTATAGGTTTTTTATTAATTTAATAAATTATATTAAATAATTTTAATAAAACAAATGTTTTAATATTTACTAGGGTTTTATTACTATTTAAAAAAACTAGCAAAAGTAAAGTTTTACTACAAAAATATATAAATAAAAAAAAAAACAAAATGTTGCTAACTATGTTAGCTTTAATAGTTAATTAAAAAATAACGTTAATTTTGCTTATATTAAGCTTTATATTATTATTAGTTAAGCTTTTAAAAAATATAATATAACTTTATATTTTGCTTTTTAAATTAGCTAAATATAAAAGGGTAGCTAGGTAGCTATATTAAACATGCTATTATTAACTGCATAAAAAAAATAGAAGCCCTTATATAAAAAAGCAGCAACCAAGCAGCTATATATAAGCTAAAATATAACAACTAACTAAGCTATACTACTAATAAAGCTTTAGCCTATAATATTACCCCCTTTTTTATAAATAAGTTATTATAAAGTTTTTTTATTATAATTAATTATTTTATTTTATACTGCTGCTATATAGCTATTTTGCTATATAATTATATATAAATTTTAATAACTTTTTAAATAACTTATAAAAATACTTTATATATTTAGTTTTTTAAGCTAACTTTTTATAATATTATTACTTTTTATTAAGTTTAAATAAATATATTTTTATATAATTATAATAAATATATTATATTTATAACTTATATTTAGCTATTATTATTATTAGCTTTTTTTATATTATTTTAAACGTTAAACTTATTTATAAATTTTATAGCAAAAATATATATTTAAATAGCTAATAAACAGTTTAAATATAGCTAAAAAATAAAAATATTTATAAACTAAACTTTTATTTTTTTATTTATAATAAAAAAGTATAATTTAGCAAAATAGCCTTTTTTTTTATATAAAAAACAATAGCTTTTTTATTATTAATATATATGCTACAATTAAACCTTTATTAAATTAATATTTATTAGCTTGCTTATATATATAAACGTTTATAATTAGCTTTTAATAAAAATTATAAAAAAAGCCCTTATAAATAACATTTTTAAATAATAAATTAGCTATATAAACACTTTATATATATTAAGCCATACTTTATAGTTTAGCTAATTTTTTATAATAATATTTAAACTAATAATAAATAGCAAAATTTTTGTTTAATTAAGCTATTTTTTCCTTTTAGCTTTATACAGCTTTATTTTAAACAGTAATATATAGTTTAAAACTGCTTAATTGTTATATTAATATAGCTTAATTAAACATTAACCTGCTTTTTATACTTTATTAGGTTTTTTTAACATTATTTATATATATATAAGCAGCTTTTATATAGTTAAGTTTATATATATAAATAGCTAGAATATATATAACATAAATATTTTTTATATTAATTATAAAAATAATTGCTATATATAATAAAGTTATATTTTTAAATCTTTTAAAGCATTATTATTTACTAAAAGCTTGCTGCTAGCTTTTAAATACTAAATATTAAAATTGCTATAGTTATAAAGCTTTTAAATAAAAAATAATATTTAACAAACAAACACTATAAATATATTATTATTTAAACTTATAGCAACAATAAAATGTTAGCTTAACATATAAAAAATATATATATAGCTAATAAGCTAAATAGTTTATTTTACTAGCTAAACTAAGCTATAAAAAACATAGTTAAATATAAAAAAGTAGCTAAATAGCTATATTAAATATGCTATTATTAACTATATAAAAAAAACAAAAGCCCTTATATAAAAAAACAGCAACCAAACAGCTATATATAAGCTAAAATATAACAACTAACTAAGCTGTACTACTAATAAGGCCCTGGCCCGTAACACTAAAATTTCTATTTTTTATATATGCTTTTTAGCTATATAATCTGTTTTTAATATTTTGCTGCCTTTTTTTAGCATTATTAGCAAACTTTAAGCAGTATTTTGCTTTTTAATTGCTATAGCTATATTTTTATAGTTATTGTTACAAATTTTGTTTAAAAATAGCGGAATTTTAGCAGCAGGAGTTATGGCGGCTTAAACGCTTAAGGTTATAGTAGCAATATTTATTATTTAATTTAAAATAATTAGTTTAGTTGTTTAAAACTAATAAAGTATTAAAAATAATATACTATGGTTTTTTTGTTTATTTTGCTTTATACTTTTATTAATAAAGTAAAAATAAGCCAATTATTTTTAGTAAAAAAGGTTGATTTTAGCAAAAAAAGTTAATTTTAGCAAAAAAAAAATAAACAAGCTATAAAGTTAAAAGCTTGTTAATAGTAACAAAAAAAAAAGAACTAAATAATACTTATTAATAATAGTTAAAGCTTGTTTTTTTAGTTTAGCTTAACAAATGTTATATAGATAATTTATTATAATTAAAAATATTAATTAAAATATGTTAAATTTTTGTAAAGCTTTTATGTTATATTTATTTTAGTTTTAAGATTTATTTATAAGCTAATATAAAACATATTTTTTAATATTTAAAATAAAAACTTTAACCTTTATTATTGTGGTTATAAATTAGTTGCTTGTTTTATTAATAAAATAAAAAATATTAATATTAAGCTTTTTAATTGTGTAAAGTGTAACTTTATAGTTATTATATAAATTTACTAAATTTATTAAATTTATTATTATATATTTTTAATTGTTTTAGCATATAGTTTAGTTATTAAGTTTTATTTAGTATAAAGTTATTTGTTATTATATATATATATTTTATTGTTATACTTACTATATTATATATATATAAACATATATATATATAAGTTTATTAAATTAATAAAACAAAATTAAGTACTAAGTTAATTTTATGCTTAAATTATTATTTAATAAAACATTAAAATTTTATTTAAATAAAACAAAACTTACTTATATTTAATATATGTTATATAAACAACCTATTTATATATGCTATATAAATAGCTTTTATATATGTTGTAGCACTAAATGACAATAACAACTATATTTTATTACAAGCTTATATAAACTTACTTATATAAACTTATAAGTTTATATAAATATATTATAAGCTATAAAAAACTAACAATTGCTAGCTTAGCTAGCTAGGAATTGTTAGTTTTTAGTTGTACTATTTTATTTTTAAATATAAAATCTTGTATTAATATGTTAATTTTTTTATTTAACCTTGCTTTTAAGTTATTTTATAGATTTAATAACTTAGAACATATATTTATATTTAATTTAATTAGAACAATATAAAGGGGGTTAAGTGGAAAAATCTTAGAAAGTTTATACTAAATATATACTAGATAGTTTATTGTGGTATGCTTAGATTATAAGGTTTAGCTAACCTTGTGATTTAACTCTTATAAGATCTAGCTAATCCTATAGGTAGTACTTAAAAACAAAATAAAACAATTTGTATATATATATAATATAAAAGTAAACATTATATATTAATGTAGCATAGTGTTTAATATATATAATATATATGTTTAAGGTTTAAGTTGTATTTAAACCGTAAACAAATATAAGCTTAAATTTTAAAATCTATACTTTTTTTGCTATATTTATAATCTAATATATATAATTTATACCTACTACTACTAGTATAATTTTATAAAATAAATGGCCCTAAAGCTGCTAAGGGATTAAGAGTTCTTAAGGGGGTAAAGGGGTAAGGTTGTAATTGTACATAGTTTTTTTTTGCTAGCTGGTTAAATGGACTTTAGTAATTAATTACTTGAGAACTATTTTTTTAATATTAAGTTATTTTGTTTTAAGCTTATAAATAAAAGCATTTAGTGTTTATTATATTAAATGTTTTATAGCTGCTTAAATAGTGTATTAAATAAACTGTTTTATTTTTTAAGCAGGTTTTTTATTTAAAAGAGTTTAAAGCATATAGAATAGCAAACTAGCAAAAGCTAAGATAACTGTTTTAAAACACCCGAAATAATTTAAGCACTAAAACAGTAGTAATTTTATAGTATATATTTATTCTGCATAATTAAACTGTATAATACTAATTATATTAAAAAAACTTATAGCTTTTATTATTTTAAAACATTATATTAATTTATTTTAGCTTACTAATATGCTAAGAAAGCTTTAAAATTAGGATTTAAATGGACAAAAGCTATAAAACAAATTTGTTGCTAAAGCTTTATAACAGCTTTTTATATAAACTGTTATTAATGCTAACTTTTAAGTTAAAATTATATATAAAACAGCATGCTAAAACTTGCTATATATAAAAACCGAAATTAATACAACTAAAATAGTTGTTAACTAATATAACATATTGCTAATAAGTTACTAATAAAAAACGTTTTATAATACTGCGGTTTTAAATATGCTATAAAATAGGCTGCAATTAACTACTTTAAACAAACAAAAATTCAATAGCTAAAATTAGCCGAAATTTTAACTTTTAATAAATCCTTTTTTAGCTTACTAGACTACTTGTTAAAACTTTAAAATATATATGTTTGTTTAGCTTATTAAAGTTTATTTTAACATGCTAACATATTTTTTAAAATGTTAAATAATATAGTTTTTAAAGTATATAACGCTGCTTATGTTATAAAACATGTAAGCATAATTTATATGTTAATTTTAGCGCGCCTATAGCTATTTAAATAAACTAACTAATTTTTTTCTATTAGTTATAAGCGGTATTTTTTTTATAAACTAACTTTTTAAAGTTAGCAATATATACCTCTTTATTTTTTAAAACTTTAACTAGCTTAAGCTTAATATATTTAATAGCATATGCTTTTAGCAGCAAGAACAAAAAAAAACCTATTTTAAATAGGTTAAAAAAAAGTATTAGTTAAAATATAACAACATTTTTAATATATATAAAATGTTTAGCTTTATTTAAAAATGCAAAATTTTTAGCTTTAAACGCGCTTTTAAGTTTATAAACCGCTTTTAACTCCTATAAACAAGAATTTATAAAAAGGGATACTAGTAGGTTAATCAAAATAAAAGTACAAAAGTCTTAATAAATGTGGCCAAATAATTTTTATTAGCTTTTAACACGTTTGCTAGGAGCTATGCCGGCCTGGTTATATAATTAAATTTAATATAAAAATATGTTTTATATAAGAGAATGCTAGCTTTTTAATAGCAAATAAAGTCTTTAAACACTGTTTAAATTAACACTATTTAAGCTATTAAAAGTCCTATTTAACTAAAGAAACCAAGTTAAATATTAGCAGTTTAGCTACTTTATATTTATATAGCATTTTAATAGTTAATTTTAATAGTTTCTTATTTTGCTAAACTTTTTATATATATACTAGTTTATTTATTTTTACAGTTTTTTAAACTAGCAGCTATATATGCACTTTAATTTATATATTTTTATAGCTTATTTTATTAAACTATAAATCATATAACTAACTTATACCAGTTTATCTATCTTATTAATAAGCTAGCAGTTATACATACATACGCTAATTTATTTATTTTTAAAGCTTTTTATTTGCTAGATTATAAATTTTATTATAATTAACCTATATTAGTTAACTTATTTTTACAGTTTTTTATTCTAGCATACTAACAGTTATACACAAGCTAACTTACTTATTTTTAAGGCTTTTTATTTTGCTAAACTATAAGTTATATTATTAATTTCTGCTAGTTTATTTATTTTATTAATAAGCTAGCAAACAAATATATGCTAGCTCGTTTTTTTTATAGCTTTTTGCTTTGCTAATCTGTTTAAATTAGTGGTCTTTTATTTATACATATGTTGGTTTATTATTTAAATTAGCAGTTTATATATATATATACTTTATTTTTTTATTATTAACTTTTATATTATAGCTTGCAAAAGTGCAAATAAAGGCAAAGGTAAAGCCTTTAATTAAACTTTTACTACTTTTTTTTTAAATGCTATTTTTTTTAAGTTAAATGCTTTTTATATATTAGACTTGGATTTAGATTTACTTAAAGGTATAAATAAAGGCAAAAGCAAAGGCAAAGCTTTTAACCAAACTTTTATTGCTTTTTTTTTAAATGCTATTGTTTTTAAGTTAAATATTTTTTATATATTAAAGTTAAATTTAAAATCGGATTTAGATTTAAACTTTAAATCTAATTTTAAGTATAATATAAATAAGGAAAAAAAAGACTAAATAAAAGATCTAATATTTGGTTTTTTTTTATTTAAATATTTTAAATCTGATTTAAATAAAGATAAAGAATTTTAAATTAATATAATAGGCTGTATATACTATAAAAAGCAATTATTAAAAGCTATACTGTTTATTATAGCTATTTTTTAAAAGTATTTTAAGCAGTATATAAACAGAAAAGTTTGTAATATTACGCTTAAAAATCAAACAATATATAGGCTTATTATTAGCTAAAAAAAAAATCTTTATAACTAGCTTTATAAAAAAATAAAAACGTTTTTTTGGCTAGTAAGCAGCAGCAGTAGCAGCAATAGCAGTAATAGCTTTTTGCTTGAGTATTTAAATAGTATTATTAATAATTAATTGTTACTTTATAAAAAGATTTTTTTTAATTTATTAATTAATACTATTTTTAATAGCGCTATTAAAACATTTAATAATTAAAAGCTTATATTAAATTATTTGCTATAAAATGTATTTCTAGTAGTAAAGTGCTTTAATTTTATTAAAAAATAATTACTACTATATATATTATTATTGTTATTATAGCTAGTTAAAATTGATTTAATAGCTTAAAAACTTAAGCTATATAAATTAATTATAGCTACTATTAACGCTAGAACGGCCGTATTTTTTTTAAAAAAAACTAGTATAGAAATATAGCGGCGTAATATATTTTAAAATTTGCTACTAAATAATCGAATATAAGCTATTAAAATAGCTGCTTATTTTAAAAAAAATTAGCTAATTAATAAAAAACTTAAAAAGTTTTACTTATATTAATTATTTATATTAAGATTAAAATTATATTTAAAAAAAACGTTTTATTAAAAATATAATAAATAATAGCATACAAATTAAACTTATAATATAGCTATTAAAAACAGAATAAGTTTTTATTTTAAATATTTTAAGCTGCTAAATAGCTGCTTAAAATAAATTATATATAATAAAGTTATATATTAAAATTTGTTTAAAAAAATATTAATATATTTTATATAGTTTTTAATTAAGATAGCAAGCCTATATTTTGTTTAATATATCTTGCTTTTTAACTTTTATATTAAAGTTATAAGTATAACTATAATAGTTTTTATACTTTTTATATAACAGTTTTAAAAAAATATAAAACTAAATATAACTTTAATTTTATAGCTTATGGCTTAAAAGAACAATTAAACTTTAAAACTTTAATATATATAATAATATATATTATTATTTAAAATATTAACTATTTTTAAAGTATATTAAAATATAAACTTAAACTAGCTTAAAATATTGCTTTATTTATAAGCAACTTTTTTTTAAGTTTATTTATAGTAATATATTAATAATATATGCTATATATATTATTTGTTAAAATAGGCTATAAAATTGCCATATTTTTAAAATATTAATAATTTTTTAATATTTAAAAACAAAATAGCAAAGTTATTTTAAGCAAAAATACTAATAAATATTTTTAAAATTAAAAATTTAACTTTATAAATAATTATAATAATAAGCAATAAATAATAGTTATATAAGTATAGTTTATAAATAAGCTATATTATAATTACTTTTTTTAAGTTTAGTTATTGTTATATAAAATTATTATATTAGTTTTTTTAAATTATTTGTTTTATAACATTTAACTTTTAGCTAATAAAATTGTTTAAAAAGCTAAAGTATAACTAAAAAAAAACTTTAATATTAAGCTACTTTTGTTATTAAGCTGTTTTAATAATAAAATATTAGTATTTAAAATTAATTTAATTATATTTTTTAAAAATGTTTTATTAGCTAAACAGCTTAAAATTTTTAGGAGGCTAGTTAAATATATTTTTAAGGGCTATATTAAAAATAGCAGCAAAACTTATGTTTGCTTTTATAAAGGTTATATAAAAAACTTTTTTATAACTTTTAAGCAAAATATTTACTAGTATAGCTATATTGTTTTTTTTTTAAAAAACGTTTAAAACTTTTAAAATTAACTTTTTTAATGCTTTAAATATAAATATTAAGCAATTATACTAAGCTAACTTTTTAAATATATTTAGTTTTATTATATAAATGTTTAGCTATATTAGTATTTTTATTTTAAATGTAACTTTATATATTATATTAAAAGTTATTTAATATTTTATTATATTAAATATTTAGTTTTAAACAAGCACTTATATTTTTTTTAAAATTATATTAAAGTTTAATAAAAGTTTAAATATAAAAAAAACCTTATAAACTATATTTAGTTTTAATATAATAAATAAAAGTTTAACTGCTTTTTATAAATATATAAACAAAAGTTTATTAATAATAAAAAATAAAAATTTTATGCTAATATAAGCTATTAATGCTGCTTAATATGTTAAAATTAATATTATAAAAATAAAAATAGTTATATGGTATATATTAAACAGTAGTACTTAAATAAAGCATTTTAGCTAGTTATATTTAAACTAAAGCTTAGTTTATATTGCTAAATATATAACTATAGCTTTTTTATTAGTATATATGCTTAAAACAATTTAAATATATATTATATATACTATTGCTATTAAATATGCTTTTTTAATTATTATAAATAATATATATAGTTTTATATAAAGCAGAATTATTAAAAATATATAAAAAACTAAAGCTATTATATAAATATTTTTAATAGAACTTTAGTTTTTTTAGTTTTATAAAAACAGCATGCTTGCTTAAAGCTAAGCTGTTTATATATATTTATATAAAAAAAAAATTTAAAAAAACATATTAAGTTATATTTTAAAAAAAATAAATTTGCTTATTAAGTATATAAAAAAAAACTTTTATTTTTATACTACTTTAGTTTTTATATTAAAATAACAAAAAACTATTACTAATATTGCTATTAGCTAAAAAACTAATATAGCAACGCTTATTTTAAAACAGCAAAAAAAAGCTAAGCTTATTTAAACAAAGTTTATGCTAACAATAGTTTAGCTTATATTATTAAAAGATTTTAGTTTTTATATAGCTTTTGTTTAGCAACTTTTATTAGCTATATAACCTAAAGGAAATATTAATAAAAAAAACATTATAATTATAAGCACTTTATTTTTTATAACTAATATGCTTTTAATAACCAAGCGTACTTTAATTAAAAAGCTTTAGATTAACATTTGGTTAACTTAGATTATAATTTTAAAAAGAAATATATAAACCTTAATTAACAAAAAGCAAAACTGTTTAGCTTTGCTACTTTTGCTAACACTGCTGCTTTTGTTAACAATGCTCCCACTAACGCTCCTTTTGCCCCTTTTGCTTTTGCTAAGGCCCCCTTTGCTCCTTTTAACAAAGTAAAAACAGCTGAAAATAATAAAGGTATATTTATTATAAACTTAGCAGCATATAGTACTAATAATATATTATAAGTTTTATTAATATTTTATAGTATATTAAAAAAAAAGCTTTTAATTTTTTTAAAAAGATTTAAAGCTTAATATTTATATAACTAGCTATAAAGCTTATTAATATTAATATAAATAGCTTTAAAAATTTTTTGTTTAACTTTAATTAAATAATGCTTAAAAATAAAAAAAACTAGGAATATTTAAAAAACTTTAGTTTATAAGCTTTAAAAAGCTAAGCTATTTAAGAAATATATACGTAAGGTTGCTAGAACCTGTTAGCTTTTACTAAAGCTTTAATAAAAAAATAGCTAAATAATAAGTATTATAATGCTATATTAACTGCTATTTTTAATAATATTTTTAGTAAAATTTTTAATAAAATATTAATTAGCCCTGCTTTAAATAAAAATATTTTAAGTTTGTTAAAACTTTTTTTTATAAATATTTAAAAAAAAAAGTTTTAGTAATACTATTATTATTATTTTTTTTTATTTGTTTATAATTAATAGCTTTTTTATTAAACTATAATAATTTATTATATAAAAAACAAAATATTATATATTTTTAATTTTTATTTTTATATTTTTTATTATTTTATTACTTTTAATATATTTTAAAAGGTTTAAAACTTTAAGTTTAAATATAGTAACTTTTTAAAGCTTTTAAAAGTTTATGTTGCTTTATTTATTAACTTATAAAATAGTTAAAACTATAAATAATAAAGCATATATATTATATATTTTATTATTTATAACAGTTTAAAGCTTTTAACATTTTTTAACTAGCTAAACCGGCTTAAAAAGCTATAAAACAAAATAATAGCTATATTAAAGTTTGTTTTTAAGAAGTAGCTTTTTAAAGTTAGCATAAACGTAAACTAGCTTAAATATATAGCAGCACTCTTTAGCTATGCTTTTTTTAGCTATATATCTTTTAGCTATACTCCTTTTAGCTATGCTCCTTTTAGTTATAATTTTTTTAGTAATATTATTAAATATATAACTAAAAAAAAAAAAATTAAAAATAAGTTTTTAATGTTTAACAAATATAATATTTTGCTAACACTTTTTTATAAGCTTACTTACCTTTTGCTTTTAACTTTAACTAAAAAGCAAGCAAAAAAATTAAAACAAAAAAAATTTAAAATAAAAGTATATTAAAGCTTTTTTTTTAAAAAAAATTAAAAAATAAAAAAAAAAACATAATAAACAAAAATATAAAAAATAAAAATATAATAAATAAAAGTATAAAAAACAAAAATATAATAAATAAAAAATAAAGTAAAAAAAATAAGCTTTATTGTTTTTAAGCCGCTTTAAAACAAAATTATTAAATATTTTTAACTAAAAAAATATAATAAAGGCAATAAAAAAAGCAATAAAAAAGGCAATAAAAAAAGCAACAAAAAAAATAATAAAAAAAGCAACAAATAATAAACTAACTTTAAGCGTATATTTATTCCTAAGATTAAGCTTAACTATAGCAATAATTAAAAACTATATTTATTAATTAAAAAAAGCACTAAAATTAAGCCTAACTATAATAGTGACTAAAAAGTGTATTTATTAGTTAAAAAGAACACTAAAATTAAGCTTAATTATAATAGTAACTAAAAAAAAAAATAAAGTTATTTAAGTTAGTTATATATATATATTAAAGCTAAATTGGCCATATGTTTAACATATATAACTAGCTAAAAAAAAGGTTAAAATAGGGGCATATACTGGGCTTACTAGGCGGTTATAAAACATATGTTTAATATATACTAAAAAGGACAGGGGGGAACGTATGCCAGATTTACGCATATGTTTAACATATGCTAAAAATGAGTTAAAACTGGGTTAAAAGAAACAACGGAGGGGCGCGTATACAAGCAGTTGTAGGCATATGCTCAACATATGCTAAAAATATGCTCGAATTCGAGACAATAGCTCCTGTTTGCACTCCTGAAACAGGTCTCGCGAGTGCAGAATTAACCCAAAATGGCAATTAGTTACTCTTCGTTGGTTTCAAGCATCGATCGGGTACATAATGTAGTGCTTGTACGTATATACTTAGAGGGTTGCAACATGTCATGTTCTTTGGCGGTGAGTCTACGAATATGATATCTGATAAGTCCAAAATTGCTACATGGGATAAAATCGTCGGGGTAATCATCGACCGTGATTCAAGCAGCCTTAGACATCCGACAAAACTATACTTAAGCACGCCAAAAGCGAGAAAGAAGAGAGAGAGAGAGAGGAAACGTTGAATCCGAAAAATATCTAAGCAGAACGCTTAATGATCACGGCCGAAGAGCCAATCTGCCAAAGTTAGTTCGAATGCCTTCAAGTCGGACATATCCGAAACCCCCACGGATGCGATCATGGGAACGTGTTAAAACAGCTGAGCTTACCCCGGGTCCGAGAACGTGGATAACTACCGTGATGCACTTCGACAAAAGCAGTAATGGAAAGCTGAGGTAAGCGCTTTTTCTGTCTCTTCTTCAGTCTTCGGGATGGGTATAGCTGATGCTAGATTGGCAAGAGAATATTGGCTCTTGGCATGTCTGTCGTCGTAGATAAGAGGGGTTGGTTACCCGCCCTTGACTTCTCGACTGACAGGTCGTGCAGCCAAGAGGACTGGCAGCCGAAGAGGCGCTCGTTTTCCATTGCGGTTTGCTCTCGCCGCTGTATTCCCTGCCCGCCTATGTCGATTAGAGGCGTGGAGGGACCAGCAATATAGCCAACATAACATGAGTTAAGCAAGCAGGCGGTGTGGCGGTCGACTATTCAAGTCTCGCCGTGGATGCAGTTGGAGGCTCAGCGTGATCGGCAAGAGATGTCGTTTATTTATTGTAAATGTATCTATCTACTTCGTTATGTATGTAAATGGCGGCCGCACGTAACTACATATAGTATCGCTTACCCGAAACTATTACCTATCAATTGCCCATTTAAGGGATTAGGGACGACAAAGCCACGCATACCTACAACCTACAATAAACACGATATCGCGTCCCTCAGTTCCCTGCCTATGCGTACCTACCTAGGTACACTGACAATGCACCGGGTCATTTCAGGCAGGTCCCATACCATGTCTCTTTTAGGAAAGGCAGATAACTCTTTGGTTCGATTTGATTGGACCGTGTCGCGTTCTCGTAGTTTATGTAGATACATAGGAGCTGTTCTTCCACCCACCGATACCCAAGATTCTGCCCAGTACCTACATGTACTTACTTACCTACATCTATCTCACTTAGTACTCCTATTAGGTACACCTAGATAGTACCCCATCTGTCTAAACTTTTCCCCCTCTTCACCTTTTCACCTCCTCACACACCACCACGCTTCTTCATACCGCTGCGATAGTGTCCCTCGTACCAAAAACCCACCCTTCCTTATACGACCCACATTGAACCCATGATCATCCTGTCACCGGACTGGGAAACGGAGTTCGTCGGATGGGAGACGAACCGCGATGGTGGGAGATGTGCCGGTAGTCTTCATGTCGGTAGCCAAGTTAAGACCCCATCGCAGTGTTGACCCCGGTACTAGTCGTGTCGGCTATCTGTTTTCTTCCGGAACTGATCGTCTTCAAGTGCCGATAACGTCATGGATCACGTATTTAGCAATATGAAGAGGCCTTGTATTTCTATGCCGGATCGGGGCCCTAGTCTTCACTTTTCAACTGCTCTTATTAGCCCGGATTAGTACTTGTTGGCTCTCAATATACGAGGGCTCTTCAACGCCGTCGGTCTAGGTAGTTCGTTTTTGAAAGCACATGGTAGCCCTATACCAAATCCACGGGTCACCGTACACTAGCGACACGAGATGGTTGCTCAGCTTGGACGCGAACCAGACTCGATAAGCTTTAACAAGAGAGGTGACCGGCCGGAGTATACCTTCCTGTCGAACTGGCAGTACGAGTGTCTCGGTCTAGACGCCCACTGTCGACGCGAGAGACTTTGCCACGCTGCTAATCAGTAGGTACCGTATTCTATCCAACCTTGATAACTCTCCTCTGGTGCCTTTCAGGTCATCTCCACCCAACTCTCGCCAAAAGAGTCTCCTCGCAGCCGCTTCAACGTCTTCTGACCCAACCAACTTCAGCCCAGGCACTAGATAGGTGGCCAAATACCCCATCTCAATTGTAATTACAAGTAAGTAACCCTAGATCATCTTCTCCCTGTCGACGACTCCATGCATTTAACCGCCAGAACTCACAAGTGGTCTTGAATCGCATCCCAGCTTCTAAAGCGAAGCCTCAGAAGACCCCAGCCATCAACCGCATCATTTCGTGAACCAACAAGCAAAAGAGCGGCGGGTGTACGACATGACCGCAATTCCTTTGACGCGTTTGATTTTCGCATCTCTTTTCTCGGATTTTTACCACAATTACATGAGCGGATTGACTTAGAAATGTTTCCATCATTGTCTTATGGCTGGCGCATGGGATTTCAAAAGCCCATATGAGGTACGGAGGCGTTCCGCCTCCCACCTTCTCCCTAGTTGAAGGGCACCACTAGATACGTCTAAATGGTTATCGACGGAACACGAGATTGTAGCCACCACTTGCACACCAAAGCCAATATTTCTCGTAACCGATCTTCTCGTCCTCGTCGTAACCCTAGCTTCACTACACACTCTCTATTTTCGCTATAGTCTCGCTAAAGCAACTCTCGCTCGGAAGCTTACTGAGCTTCGTTGCTATTTTGCCACTGGTGTTTGACAATATCAAAAACTACTAGGAGAACCCTCATTTGATTCCTAAGAAACAAGTTCCTCAACCTGGCGGCAGCGGAGTATGTCAATTTCCCATCCTCTAGTAAGGTCACGAGCACATTCGGACTCCCCCTTAACTATCATCAGCTCCGGTCGAGTTGAGTTCTACTTCAGTTTATACTAGCTAAATTGTATCCTCACCAGCATGCTACCTAGTCTCCGGTCATTATGATTTCCGATAAGGACACAATCTTATTCGTGCAGTCTGTAGAGAGATTCATATGCGGTTTTCCTGCAGCAGCCCCAGCTTCCAGCACATCTCGAAACCGCCGCCTCCCCGTATCTCGATAACCGCCCGACTACTAGACACGTTATCTACTATATCTGCATCCCTCCAACCGCACGCTACCTAAATTTCGTCCGATCTAATTACGCTTAGGAGATCTGATTTTACAACCCGACAATAACAGTTTCCACTCACCCTTCAATATCTTCCAAGTATTATATACTCATTATCTTCATTTCGCGGCCGAATAAATGATCTGACTCGCTTATCCCCATGACACCTTCTGCCGTACCCCACACTGTGGCTTCATGCAGGCTTGTCTGCAACCACACTTACGCAAGCAGCATGCACACTACTACCCTGGTCTATGTCACCCAGCCAGCGTCCGTTGACTATGTACAGTAGAAAGCTTATGCCGCTAAGACTTATCAATGGATGGCCCACTGTCTTGCATCGTAGATACCAAGCTGGATAGTTCCCGCATAGTCCAAATTTCTGGTTCACCGATTGACATAGGTGCCTACTAGACTAGATAGGAATATACACCCATACCTACCTATGCAAACTATTAGTAGGTAGGTGGATCAAAACAGACCATGTCGATTATTAGGCTATTAAGGACATGGATAGATACATGGATGTACATGGAGCTACAGCGGCATGTGCATCTACTAGTAGCCTGCAGGTGTGGCCACCCTGATCTACACTAATATAGTACATACCTACTGTATGTACTTAGGTAGGTATGTCTCAAAGGCGACTGAAGCAGGGAACAGACCCAAAGTCCCTTAAACGTGGGCGTCTCAATTGAACCCAATGAATCGATCCCCTTTTATGACATCATCACTGTATGTTGATTCGCCGCCAAATGAAAGCAACAATATCTCACTTTTGAAGTTCCTAAGACCTTTCAACACTCGGTGCTGACAGGCTGAACTTAATCGCCTATAGCTTTCCAACTAGTCTGAGTATCTAGTTACTTCGTCTCTAAACATACAGAGTAGATTATCTTTTCATGACCAAGGCATGACTTATGAAACTTACCAACCTACCCAGTTTCAGGTTCATAGTAACTTACGTACCTTTCACTGATTAGCTTGCTTACCTAAGTATGCTGTATACCTCTGTGACCACTGGTCTATCTAGCTGCTACATCCAAGTTGTGATGAACTTCGTTCTTTGATAAACCCGAATCGGAAGTCAAACTAGTCCAGACTAAGGTATTAGTATCACCGATACGTCCGTCCTTGTTCTATTTACGGAGGCAAGCAACAGCTTACATACACAATCTCATATTAGATACATAGGTAAGACTCGATGAAGTAATCAGTCCCCTCATAGGTGAGTCATCAATACAGAAAAAAAGAAACAAAGTGACAAAGTGTGGTAAATCGAAATCATATTGATATAATACGAAACACACCTCACGTACGCGTCGCGCGCATGATATAGCCAGCTGCGCCCCGTTTTCGCGTTCGCGGCCGACATGTGATCTTCCCGGTGCGGAAAAAGGTTGGGTGTGGTGGGACGCGGTGCGGTTGGGGGTGGGCGAAAGAAGGGCAAGGAAGGGTGAGTGAGGCAGGGAGGATGAGGATCCCGGATCCGTCGGTAGCACCCGGGGCGTGATGGTTGCCCACCCCTTCGCTAGGTAGGTCCTTACATACGCACTTGTCTGTCTGCCTACTTACATATCAACCTAATTGCCTACCTGCATAGCGCGGGCGCTCTTATGCCTGATCTGACTTGGAGGATGGGTTTCCGGTTGCGGAGTTGTGCGGCGTAAAGCAAATGAGTATGTCATGGGTGTGGCGGAGTGCTACCCTTTCGTTTCGTTTGTGTTGTATTGCGTTGCGCTCCGCTGATGGGGAAACCGGTAATCGGGTTTTGATGAAGTTGGTGGGTGGCGATTATCCTGGCTTCTAGGAACTTTTGTTTCCTACTATTGGGGCATGATATTGCGTTGAGGTTTTCGGTGAAGTTCCGGGAATCGGTTTCGCGTTACGGCGAAGTGACGTTGCGTCGCTCTAGGAGAGGCAGAGTTGAGGAGGCATTCGAGAGTTGTAGGCAGTATGCGTGGTCCGCGACATCTACGTCCCCCGTGTATTCTATCTCACCACGATACATTGCCGAAGCGAGGGAGATTTTACGTCTCTCGTAGTTGAATATACATACTTATGTTACCACTATCGCCTTCCCGGGTTTAAGTGATGCTATGAACTCCCTTCGATAATTTCCACGTGCTTTAAGTGAGTCTATGTTGAGTCCCAGCTTCTCGTCTACAATAAAACAGAATGGCTCCTTCCCTTCCCAAATTCTCGCCAGTAATTTGAAATTGGTTAGGTTCACGTTCCTCTCTCATTTAAATCTCTCTTCCAACTACTTGACAATGACATGTAAGTATCTTTGTCAGACAACTAGCTCGCAGGTGTAGCGATGGACCCCTTGGGGTGACTGTATTATAGGCCTACTAATATATAAGGAGAGGAGACCTCCCTCATACCTGAGGAGAAGGCTCAGGAATCAATGATATTGAGCACCACCCCTATACTACATGCTACCTAGCTGCTACCCTATTGTGACCTATCTTCACTCTGGAGCTTCTTCCACTGACAATCTTACATTACTACGGTGATATTGAAGTATGAGGGACAATATTGTATACTTTTGTTAGCTATAGCAAGAACATGAGTACTAGTACGAGAATCTAGCAGATGTTTCTATATCCGTTGTTTTACATTACTGCTGCTTTACACGAGATTATGACAATAGTAATACTAAGCTACATGAATAAACGGCTTCTTTAATACCTACAATAGGGGCCAACCTAAGATCAAAGTAGTATAACACGATCATAGCTTCCGAAGTCTAATCGAGACATCCATATATATTATACACCTTGATGTTGCTAAGTTCGCCGCGCGCACTCTAATGTACTAAAATGGATATCAATATGTGGCTTCTAAGTAGTACTACACGAAGGCTGCTAAGCTAAGAAATACTCGACGAAACCGTGGCGTGGTTTGTTAGTCAATGCCTTAGCCACAGAACAAACGGTTACAAAATCAAAGAACTATTCACCAGACGCGACCAACCTAACTTAGAAAGAGAAATAAGAAAGGGCTCCTATTACAAAATAAACTTGGTTCTATTTCATGTGCGCGATTTGCAAAAGTCGGCGTCACTTGTGCGTGAAGGAAAAAAGACGACCAAAAAAAGGAAACGCAGGCAGCTCTACCAGATAAGCAGCAATTTATCGCTGACATTGAGTATACTGATGTATGAACGTCGCGTTGCCATAGCCACTCCTAATTGCGCCTTCATCCTTGACGCATAAATACTGAGTGTCACGGGGCCTATACGTAGAGGTAGGTAAAATAGTAAACGTTGTTGCGCAATGGTCTTCTAAAACACCTTCCTACGTACTACTACTATACATATAACAGTCTCTTTGTTCCAAGACTGTGACACTGAGCTTGTCGACGGTTTCTAAATTATCCACTCGGAGATCTACGTCAGACAAGCTTTGAAGCCTGTATAGCATAAGAGATGTCCGGAAATCTTATTGGTCGCTGTTTCATGTCCTGTTTCATGATCGGTATAATTGAGGCAAGTATTAAGAGAGCCCTAGATAGAAACTCTGTGATGGCAATGCCTGGATCCTTCAGCATAGAAACATGTCTCTTAGTAGAAAGCTTGACCGATAAGGTGGCGTCGCTATTATGCCTGAAATCTAGGCTTCGAGTTTGGTTGAGCAAATTTATTAGCGACTGGGGTAATGTTGGAGTCGTAGAGGGACTATTAATGTAGATGAATGAACTGACGGTCACCGGAGGCCACAACTTGAGATATAGTTTGATTGAAGGTCAGGAAGATGAATTCGGAATATATAAACTCGTATCGGCCGAAATATGGTATTTTTCACTGCCTTGAGAGATATGAAATGCCCCTCGTCTAGCTTTATTTATTCGATAGATTAGATGGGTAACAAGCCACGTGATTAGCGAAACTTGAGCCCGCGCCAATACTATTAAACTACGACTACTTTAACTGTTCGACCTTCGTAGTGGCTTCGTGACGGGCTTCTAGGTACGAATGACAACGTATCAATAGGTCCCGAATACTTGTTGACGCACGAGGAGCCCTAACTACTACTTCTGGCAGCTGGATATCTATATACAAACGGCCCCTTATTCTACACCTCAGGGGCGGAGGTATGTGGTCGTAGGTAATCAAGATCGTGATAGGCTCTCAAATGTCGCAGGCAGCGGCTTCGGCTTAGAAAGTTAAATTCCGGCAAATTGTGTATAGAATATGGGAAGAGCCGTCATCTTCTTAGTTCTAAGCAATGTTCCAAGCAAGAGATAGACTATCGTTTATATAACAGCGCCAAAAGGCTCACGGTCAAAATCAACGCAAGTACGCATTTACGATGCCCTTTGTATCTTGTAAATAATGCGACGAGTAGAACGCAATATTGTGGAGTGCTCTGCTGGCTCATTGTGGTGGTGCAACAGATGATACTCTCAGCACTACCTAGTATATTGTATTGTTGTCTGCCTCTAAAGTAGCTCGCACTCATACGTACCCTAGGCAATGGAAGCGGCGTGTAGCCTAACGTGCGAAGCGACTTTGAAAGTAGAATCCGTACAATGTCCGTCAAGGCTAGGTATTTTGAGAAAGTCTATCTCTTCGCTACTAGGTAGTGTACTTCCACTCCATAGATGACCCTTTCCGGCTTGATCCACACGCTCCGTCAGATCTCGGTATCAACGCCACAATATTAAACCCTAATAGCTCGAAAATTTGGTTCGATCCACACTGCCAGGTTACTTCGCTAAGATCGCGACTCATTTTAGCTGGGTTATTTCGTTGCATCGTCAGACCATCCCTGAACAACGCGAAAGAGGCCACTCCGTTACGATTTACCTGCTTGGTTCCTGGTGTACAACTAACTGTAGAAGCACCGCATTATGTCAAAACATAAATTCTAGTTAAGACAGCATAGCTGCAATTACAGCTTATGTTGCGATGGGCGCGGGCCGTTAGATGTGAGAGAGGCGAGAGCTCCGTAGAGTAAGAGAGTGGCGCGCGTGATATTGTCGCCGACAACTGATCTACGATGAAAAGAAACATACAGCTGCTATCTAATTGGGAAATGAGGCTGAATATTAGTGATGCATCGTGATGGAGCGGGAGTGATCACCATTAGGGCCGTATTGTCATTCCAGCCCATGGTTCACTAGACACCAAGCACCCCTTGCTGTACCCCTACTAACAGCGTCAACCAAAATACCACAGAGGTAATGAGACATCCCGTACGATAGTCCCCGACGAGAATCACGGAAGGGGGATAGTGAGTCTGCGATCAGACCATAGCTGCACGACTATTGGTGGGGAGCGCCCACTATAAACGTAGTAACCGAAGAGAATGATGTTCTTTTGCTGCAGTAGGATATTTAAGTGATGAAAAAAGTAAGTAGCTTAGCATTTGAGGAAGCCTCGTACCGGCAAGTTGCCCTGAAAGGTAGCTTTCCAATAATTTTTATTTCCTTATAGCGGTGAGCATATGCGAGGCACTGAGTTACGGAGAGCTTACGGGAGGATTATATAAAGAGGCACTGAGTTCCTAGGTTGACAAGGACTTTGTATCCCACAACCGACCCTCGTACACATCATTCATCATCTGATATAATCTGTTGTCACCATGGCCAAATTCGCGTTCGCTCTTGCTATCCTTAGCTTTATATTGCCAGCTACAGCTACAATTCCTCTCCCAATGACCCGCGAATGGGCATGTTATTGTCAACATGGAGCTGAGTTTGTAAGCGGAATTAACCAAGTTTGTAGGGGACTAAGGTAAGGGTTTCCTCCCTGAGAAGTACCTTATGCTGACTCGATTAGTGATCGGTGGGCATCGATGTTTTGCAATGTCTTAGCGCACAATTGCGATATTTGCGCATATAAACTGAGAGGGGAGGAGAAGTCACAACCTCCAAGTGACGATAAAAACCATCTGGAGCAGTGGTGTAAAATATGTTACGTCCTCTACCTATAAATGAAGATGCTGATTTTTGTGTGTGCTCCAGGTCGGTCCCAGGGCATTGAGGACGCTCAATTAAAATGCCACTTTGAGGTTCGTTGTATGAAACATATCATTGGCAACGACTAATACCTTCTTAGAGCTATCTGGATCCATATGCGGAGTGGTGATCACGGTGTTATTGCCAGCTTATTAATACTTGAAGAGAAACAAGTATCGCACCGATCTGCTTTCATACAGTCTTCTCTCCAATGTTTTAGGCCTTGTTAGTAATGCAGTTTTTAGTTAATAATAGATACTCGTGTGCTTCTATTACGGTTTAACAATCTTTTACTTTACCCACGGCGAATCAATGAGAATATATATGAATCATAGATTTAGTGTAGTTGTTTAGCCATAGAGCGAGGCCTTACAACCTAATGACGCAGAGGGCGAGATCCGTATGTCCTAGGGCAGAACGCTTTGCCATAGCTAGAGAAAAGGAGACGCTCTTGGCTGTTTATTCTTAGAGTTAAACCTATAGCTGAGACGGACGCTATCCTTAAAAACAGGGCAGTCAGTGCAGAGGTAATAGAAAGCAAAGAACCGGTAGGCTCGAATTAATTATTCCCTCCTTGGCAAGGGGGCTATTGCCCCTAGTTTCGTAACCACGATTACGATGCAACCTAATGGGCTACGCTGCAAATGCTGCTGTCAGACAACTAGGCCGCAGGGGGAACGATAGACCCCTTGGGGTGTCTGTATTATCGGCCTAGTATTATATAAGGAGAGGAGACCTCCCTTATACCTGAGGAGAAGGCTCAGGAATCAATGATATTGAGTCCCACCCCTATACTACGCCCTAACTGCGACCCTGTTGTGACTTATCTTCACTCTGGAGCTTCCTCCACTGACAGTTACACCTCCAGAAGGAGAAAGAACTGCAGATCCATTGTATGTGTGCCACAGTAATACTACAGAAATAAAGCGCTTTCAAGCCAAGAACCTGATAGTCTGCAGTTGACAGTGCCTTGTTTACGACCAGACTGCAACAATCAGGTCTTTTCGACCTTACTCTCACCCAGTGTAACGCCATGAATAGTTATCTCAGCTAGTAGCTTAGTGGTCTGAGATATATGTCAAATGGCTTTTGGCTTGTTGCTGGCGGTATGCGAAGTACTCCTAGGTGTTTTCAGGAGCGAATATGGCACACAAACATTTGACCAACGATAGCTATTTCCGCGTAAATTGTAAGCCAACCTGGTGGGTATATGACCCACGAAGGTTCGTGTATGATCAAGAGTTTCTATGGTGCTTCTTTGGCCCGAGTCGTGCTGTCGGACGATGAGTCTTTAATGGTGAGAGGTTGCAACGGCCGGTGGTGTTCACTCCATGATGCATGTGTTTATGGGGCATTGCGCATGCTACTTTGAGCACGTAGCCGGTCTGGTTGGGATAAAGCCAGTCGCGCGGCCATTCCTCACATATTACAATGCAGTCGTTGTGCCGGTTGTGGGCCTAAATTAGGGGTAAACATTGGTTACTCATTCCTTTTGCTATGCTGACCTGAAATAACATTAATTACCGCTCATAACTACCTAGGTAGTTACCTAAGGAATAATGCAAATGCCCCACGCGCCTGGAATTCACAGGAAAGCAGGGAAAGGCTGGCTAGACGCTGCTCAGTCGGGCGCATGTAGAGAGTATTAGAAGAACAGGATTACGACCCAATTCCTATTGTTAAAGGATGGCTAGCGGCCATCAGTGCCTCGAAGGAACTGCATTGGCCGGAGAAGCACTCTACAAGGCTTGTTATGACTCCAAGATGGAGTTTTGACTCGTAGGATACCTAGTCCAGGCTACGCTTAACTCGGCACTTGGCGTTCAAAGGACCCCCAATCTCTTAGTAACAAATATTGGAAAACAGATCCTGATGGCGCCCAAGCAAGGACACCTAGGTACTATTATCATAGGTAGAAACCAGCCATCACGTCCTACACCTCTTACCGCGAAATTCATTGAAGTAAACGAATAAGATGGTACGTAAACTACCTATAATCAACTAAATCATCACTGCCGTGGCGTCTCAAATTTTCTTTATTGCCGGCTAGGTCAATATGGTATGCATACGAATCGCGGGGATACTTGACAATTAGCGCTTCAGCCCAGACGGTGGCCCTTTGTCTTCCAAGACACTAGTCCCGACATCGGGCCCCTAGATGGATTCGCTTACGGATCTGATAAGATTCGGTCACCGGAAACCAGGATCTGATAGTAATTAATAATGGGGCTGGGGCATGGATTATGCGGCCAAGATCGGGAGCGTTGGTCGGACCGCGATTGTACGTGGCGACGAGGTACAATGGTACGATCTGATAAGACGACTGGTCCGGAAGACGCTGGGCCACGACATGGTCTCGGGTATTTAGCCTCTTTGAGCGTAACGTAAGGCCTATGAATATCCCCTTCTCGAACTCCTTCCTTTCCCAGCTATTTGTCGCTAGCTAGACAGGGGGCTGCTCGCCTGGAAGTGTTGGTAAATGGATGACAGAGTCGCAAATTTTATACACTAATAATGTAGTCCAGGCCTACTCAAAGTAATCTGGGGGCCGACGCGTAGCCCGACGCTTTGCGAACGTAACGGTCCGCGGCTTATATAGCCAACTACCTTCTTCAGTCCTAGACTTGACTTGCCCTGGCGCGTCTTCGTTCTTCTTAATATCTTCTCGTCCCTCCCTACCCCTCCCGTAAAGGTGCAGCTTAATTTGCCCAGTAGGATAGGAGGCGCATTCACCACGATGGCTTCTCTAAATCCCGTATCCGCTTCACCTGCGGCGAGCCACGATGGTGTTGTCGAAAAGCAGCATATTGGCGATGGCAAGGTTGGGGAGGTCGGCGACGGTCGCACATACGACACCGACGAATCTGGATCTACGCACAAGCAAGAGGGTGTTAGGCAGGTCGAGGCTATTATCACCGTCTGGACGAAACAGGTGCTCCTTGTCATGTTCATCTTGTAAGAGAACCAAAAAGCTAGGCTTGGACTATAAAGTCGCTAGTCCAACGAGACCACCGTCGCTAACCTTCACGAATTTCCGTTGAAGACTCTATCTAGTTTCGTTCGTCGACGCGCTGTTGTCGGTAGTCCAATCGAGCCTTATTCCCTATGTCACCTCGACCTTCAACGAGCACGGTTTGCTGGCAACAACTTCTGTCGTTGCTACCATTGTCGGTGGCGTTATTGCCCTGCCAATTGCCAAGGTTATCGATATCTGGGGACGAGCTGAAGGTTTCGTGGTTATGGTGGCCCTGGCCGTCCTTGGCCTGATCTTGAAGGCCGTCTGCCAAAACGTCGAGACGTACGCGGCCGGGCACACGATCTACTGGGCAGGCCACATCGGTATAGGCTATATCATCAATGTCATGCTGGCTGATATGACGACACTGAAGAATCGGTTAATTTTATTTGGAATCAACAGCACACCGACTATTGCATCTGTATTCGCCGGTTCCGTGATTGCTCAACTCTTCTACGAGCATTCAACTTTCCGCTGGGCTTTTGGGGCCTTCATCATTATCTTGGTGGCATTCGCTATCCCTGTGGCCCTTGTCTTCATATGGAGTAAGCGAAAAGCTCTCGGGCAGGGCGTTATGCAGCCACGGGTTCATAGTCGTACTGCCTGGGAGACAGTGAAACATTACGTTGTTGAGTTCGATGGTAAGTCTCTAATGTACCTGGCCTTCTAGGATAGACAGTCCCGCCTACTAACCGGTGTCATTTTAGTTGTCGGCATGTTATTAACAATCGCCGGTTTTAGCTTGCTACTTCTCCCATTCTCACTCGCCGGCTACGCGTCTCATGGCTGGGCTACCGGGTACATCATAGCAATGATTGTGCTCGGCGTTGTATTGCTTGCTGCCTTTGTCCTCTGGGAAAGACATTTAGCTCCTGTCCAATATTTCCCGTTTAGGTTCCTTAAGGACCGCACTATTCTCGGTGCTTGTGGTCTTTACGGGTCCATGTTTGTTTCCATCTTGTAAGTCTCTCATGACATATATACCCCGCATGTTCGGGGGCTAATAGTACTGACACGGATTGATTTCTAGCTGCTGGGATACGTACTACCAGTCATACCTACAGGTCGTCAATGGTGAAGATATTACCATTAGTGGTTATGTACTAAACACCTGTTCGTTTTTTTTCTTTGCTCATTTGACGTTCACCCTATCAAGAATTAGTGCAGTGGCATTGTGGATAGAGAAGGCTACTATGTCCCTGGAGCTCTTAAGGAAGTAATTGCTAATTCTTGCTCTCGAAGTCTCGTTAACCGCGGCATTTGTCGCTCCTTTCGTCGGCCTGTGAGTCAATTCCCTTGTAAAGCCTAATCGGCTTCTTGCTTATCATATGCTTTCAGGTATATACGATGGAGCGGAACGTACAAGTGGACCGCCATCATCGGAGGTATCCCGTTCGCCACGCTCGGTAAGCAGTCCCCGGAGCTATTCTCTTCTTGCTCCAGCTGCTCGTAAATCAGAAAGTGTCCCTTTTGGGACAATACGGTGTCTGGAAGCTTCTGAAGTCCTCATAAATTAACTCGAAATGGTGATAACTGACCCCGAGTGTTCCAGGTACGGTCCTCCTCATCCACTTCCGTACCCCAGGAACCCACGTTGGTTATCTAGTCAGTAAGTAATTCCCAGAGATATTTCCTTCTTATTTGGGCGAGCCTTGCCCCATAAAGCGGGGGGGGGGGGGGGGGGGGGGGGGGGGGGGGGGGGGGGGGGGGGGGGGGGGGGGGGGGGGGGGGGGGGGCGGGCGGGG